>PVJD01002771.1:132574-188306 GCA_004026545.1 Mormoops blainvillei
CCCCCCCCCCCCCCGCCCTCCCGCCCTCCCCCGAGGCTGCGGAGGCCCCAGCTCTAGCTGCGCAGGTCTTTTAGTCTAAAACAGCTTCGGTTTGTTCCAGGTGTGAGCTGGTTGAAGCTTTTGTCTGGAAGTTGGTTTGGACTTTAGACATGGGGCTCACTCAGTTTCCCTTTTAAGGACGATCCACTTGTCGTGTCTGGGGTGGAGAAGCTGTGCTGCTGAGAGTGAGTGGAGCCGTGGACAGTCCTGGGGACCTGCAGGCCCTGCAGAGCCCACCCATGCAGACCTCCCCTGGACATGTGCCAGCGGGGAGGGGGGCGCTCGTGAAACGCTGCTGTCGGATGAGGCGTCGTGCACATAAATGACAGAGAAACAGTGGACACCCGGGACCGCCAATTCCCAGAAGCCTGGCCCTGCCGGTGTGTTTGTTGCCTCCCTGCCCTCTCCTGGGACCCCTGCGCCCCCAACTCTGGGTCTCCCGCTGGTCTGCTGTTTGCTGCCCCCAACCTCCAGCACAGGGCTTGGCAGGTAACGGCCTCCCATACTCATCACCATAAACTAAATATGCTCATTTTGGCCCTGGCTGGTGTGGCTCAGTGGTTTGAGCCCTGGCCTGTGAACCAAAGTCACCGGTTCGATTCCCTGTCAGGGCATGTGCTTGGGTTGCCGGCCAGGTCCCTAGCAGGGGGTGCGCAAGAGGTAACCACACATTGGTGTTTCTCTCCCTCTCTTTCTCACTCCTTTCTCCTCTCTCCATAAATAAATAAAATCTTTAAAAAAATTAAATATGCTCATTTTTGGACAGTATTAAAATGTCCATCTGCAGTGACTTTTAAAGTATTTGTTAAATTAGCAACCGCTCAGTGTTTTTCCCCTTGAATGGACTAGACCAGTGTTGATTTGTTTAATCTGCTCAACATAATTGCAAGGTAAGATCTTAAATATAGCCTTGTAACACTTTTAATAGGATGCAAGAAAGAAAATTTCAACTGAGGTAAATTTTTTTTTTTAAAGATTTTACATATTTTATTTTTAGATAGAGGAGAAGGGAGGGAGAAAGAGAGGGAGAGAAACATCCATGTGTGGTTGCCTCTTGTGCGCCCCCTACTGGGGCCCCTGCCGGCATCCCAGGCCTGTGCCCTGACTGGGGAATCAAACCGACGACCCTTTGGTTCTCAGGCCAATGCTCAATCCACTGAGCCATGCCAGCTAGGGCTCAACTGAGATAAAATGTTGACACAATAATAAAAGCAGTTATAGAGACTCTAGGATAGGGGTGTCCAACCTTTTGGTGTAGTGGGGCCACGCTGGAAGAAGAGTTGTCTTGGACCATTCATTAAATACACAAACACTAACGAAAAGAGAAAAATCTGGTAACATTTTAAGTAAATGTACGGTTTCGTGTTGGGCCGCATTTGGGGGCAGCCATCCTGGGTGGCGGATTGGACACCCCTGCTGTCCAGGAGGTGGGAAGTCGACTCTGGGTCTTAAATAGGTTTTGCTGGAGCGTGAATTAGTGCACGGCTTTATGTCACCCGAGACTAGTCCCCAGGAGGAGGGGCCAGCAGTGTCGCTCTCTGGGGCCAACTCTCTCAGGTCACCCCCGATGTTCCTGGGACAGTGCCGTGGCTGCAGCTTCGTTTGCTGATGCGCGTGGGCGTGTTCTGGAAACACTCGCACGCGGGCAGGAAGGAGGAGCCCTCGCGGGTTTTCCTCTTGTTTCTGGAGTTGCTCAGCGCTTCAAGGCCACTGAGTAGACGTGGAGCAACTGACCCTTGAGGTGACCTTGTTCTCCAGGCTATAGGAACATGGGCGAACCCCATGGACAGCACTTCCTGTCATGAGGGAAGTCCTCGGTCTGCAGTGTCCAACAGGGTGGCCACTGGTGACATGGTGCGTTGAACTTTGAAGTGTGGCTGGTGTGGCCAAAGAATTGAATTTAAAATTAAATTAAATTTAGTTTAATTTGAATTTAAACGTAATAGCTACGTATGGCCAGAGGTCACTGTGTCAGGTGGTACCCTCTAGTAGAAGGCTTATAGCTCATTCCTCTTTTGTAGAAAGACAAGGAGTCTTCATGGCCGCCAGTCTGTATTTCCACCTCCAGCGAAGGTCCAGCCACTGTGGTGCATGCTGGGGGAACCCCACAGCCAGGCGGGGGTGGTCCCAGGCCACCGCTGCGCATGCTGGGAGAACTGGGCTGCCTTGCGGGGCTGGTGGTGGTCAGAGGGCTACTACATGGCCACTGTCTGTTAGCAAATCTGCCCTTTGTACCTCAGCCACCCCACCCCTCAGATCTTCTAATGTTCATTACTGTAGGGTTAGGGTGAAGTTCACGATGGTTATTATTGTGGAACCACTTGTTTATTTATATTGTCAGCGTAAGGTGCTCAAACCCGTAGAGAATTATTATAAGAGGGGTTTTGAGCCAAACTGACAACCCATGCGGGGTGGGGGTGGGGCGAGATCTCAAAAGCCGGAGGTCGGCGGTCGGGCCGTCTCTTTCACGCACTTGGCGGCGAGTGGGGACGTAAGGGCGACTGGAGGGAGCAAGTTGGGGCCGGGTCATAGGGCGGTTGGTGTGGCTGCGTGCTGTCTTGAGGGTGGGTGCGGTTTCTTGCAAAGGGGTGTCAACCTAGATGCACAGAGACCGTGGGCAGGGCTCGCTCGAGGTGAAGGTAGACCTTCTATAACAAGCTACGCGCCTGGGGTGTGACTGTTCACTGTGACTTGCCCAGCTAGAAATTTATGATCGGACCCATGAGGGGCGACTTTCCATAGGACCCCTTTTCATCCACGGGAAACCCTGAACCGTTTCTCCCAAAGTGTCCCTGTAGCAGTGGCCAGGACGGGAACGCCAGTCTGTCTGCCAGGACTTACCACTCAAAAGACCTGTTTGGAAGGCCTTTTGCCGGCATTGGCTTATTTTCTATATTATTTATAAGAAAGGTCCTTAAAGAATCCAAGCAGGTCTTCCGCTTAGGTCTTCGGGCTGGCACAGAGCCTCTCCCATGCCCTTGGAGAGAGACCCTCCAGGCCTCGAGGGGGAGGGCAGAGGCGCCACCTTAGGCTTGGAGGCCCCGCGCCACTCCGGGCCGCCGAGGGGCGCAGCACCCACTGAGCTGCGCTGCAGGAACCCTCACGGAGTCCGTTTTGCTGTGGTGTCAAAACGAGGTGGGTCATAACTGTGGGACAGTTTCAGTGCATTCGAGTTAAAGTTTGGGTGTGTTATTGTCACACACAAGCAACATTTGTTCTTCCCGGTGGCAGCTTGCGCAGTCCTTGCTCAGGGCTCAGAGGGCCGGGTGCCGAGGACGGTGGCCCACGCCTGCAGGTGGCATCTCTTCCCAGGCCCAGGCTGGGCGCCTCCGTCTCCCAAGCCCACGCACCTGTCTCACTGGACAGCTGCTGGCCTCTGTTCACTCTCAGCCTGGGGGCGGTCAGGGGACCCACACTGAAGTTTTTTCTTTTAGGACATTTTATTTTTACTTTTACTTTTTCTTGTTGTGGTAAAACACACACAACATAAAATTTACCATTTTAACCATTTCCGAGTGTGCAGAGCAGTGGCACAGAGCGCATTCTTAGTGTGCAGCCATCACCCTCATCTGCTTCCAGAATGTTTCCATCTTTCCAAACTGACACCTGTCCCCATTGGACACCCTCCCCACACCCCTTGCTCCCTGGCCCTGGCACTGCGTCCATGTCTGTCTCTGTGGCTCTGCCTCCCCAAGGACCTCGTGGGAATGGCCTCACCCAGCCCGCGTCCTTCTGTGTCTGCTCAGCTCCCTGAGCCCATGTCCCCCAGACCCCTCTGACGGCAGCAGACCTTCCTCCCACACCCGTCTCAGGGTCGGCGTTTCCTTCCTGGAGGCTGAACAGCGTGTTGTCTTATGACAGACCACATCTTGCTTATCTATCCATCCATTTTGGGCATGTGGGTTTTTATTTTTGTTTTGTTTTTTACCTTTTGGCGATAACGCTGCTGTGAACGGGCGTGCGGCACTGTTGGAGTCCCTGCCTTCGTTTCTCCTGGGCACGCGCCCAGAAGCGGGGCTGTCGGCTCCCGCGGCCGTTCTGTTTCCGGTTCGCTGCAGGGGCTCCACGCGGTCGCCCACAGTGGCCGTTCTCCACTCCCACTCCCGGTGCTTGAGGGTTCTCGCTTCTCTGTGTCCCGCCAACACTTGCCGTTTTCTGTTTTCCGCTTAAAAAAAAAGTAGCCATTGCAATGGGTGTGAGCTGTATTGCTTTGTGGTTTTAATCTTCATTTCCCTCATGACTAGTGATGGTGGACAGTTTTTCACATGCTTACTGGAATTCAGCTGTCTGTTTTGGAGAAATGTCTGTTTGAGCCTTTTGCTCATTTTCGAGTTGCTTTGTGTGTTTTTTTGTTGTTGACCCAACTTAAACCTCAGACCCACTTTAAAACCCACCCTGTAGCTCTTGCTACGATAAGAAACCAGGACCAGCACCCTAATTTAAATCAATAGTTGTGAGAGTGACCCACGCGGGGCTGAGTGGGGACAGGCACTTCCGAGAGGGCCTCATTGGAGGGCTCATCCACTGGCCAGCGTGGGGCCCCCCTGCTTCCAAAGCCTCAACGGCAGGACAGGCTCCCCACTGCTGTCAGAGGGGAGAACTCTGCGTCCTGGGAAGAATTTGGCCGGGAGACGAGACTGTCCTTTTACTGCAGAGAAGATCCAAGGTAATTATTTGTAGAAGCGTGCCCCTCCGTCTGCCCCGAAAATGGCAGGCTTTTAATAACTGGTGTGAGAGGCACAGTCTGTGCCCCCTGCCCCACGGGGATTTAGTGACGTCCCCGTCGTCAGGGGCGCCCCACAGACACGGCCCACGACGAGGGGGTGGTGCTCGGGCTGGGGGTGCAGTGGAAATGGGCAGGCTGGCGTGAGTGGTCCTGGGTCATCATTTAATCAGCAGAGGGACGACAGGGAGCTGATAGCAGCTCCAGAAATAGGATTTAACGAGAGAAAAGGCAGGAATTAGTGCAAAGGTCAGCAAAATGGTGTGGAGCCGCGTAGGGTTTCTAACGCGTGCCCGTGCCCTTGTCTGCTCTGCTTGGGGGCGCCCTGCAGCTACGGAGCAGGGACACGGAGTCCGATAGGGGACGGTACCAAGAACTCCGGCGCTGTACGGAACCCTCTGCTACACCCTCTGATGGATCCTCCCCGATGCCCAGGGCTGGGGGCCACAGGCCAGCCTGACCCTGTGAGGCCTGCCCAGGACCTGGAGCCGGAGGGCCGGGCCCAGCTTCAGCCCCGTCACGTACTCCCCGAGTGGCCACCACCGGCCCCCGGGCCTCACCCGGACGCCATCCTCCGTGAAGGTGATGAGGGTGAGCTTAGCCAGGTTGTGCCTTTGCTCCAGGGCGCCACGGTGAAAGGCAGAACGTGGCCTTCCCTCAGGCCTCTCTGTCGCCGCACCCCTCGCCGTCTTAGCAGCGTTAGAGTTTAACGGGCTGCGTGTCCGAGCCCTGGCCAGGCGTCAGCAGGACTCAGAAATGGCCTGGGGCTGGCTGCGGGCCTGCTGGCGGGTGGGGCCATCTACTTGGGGTCTAGGGACACCAGTGCTGTCCCCTTCTGAGTCTTCGCCCTAGGTGACCCCCAGCGCCCAGCCCCGACCCTCGCCCGAGTCCCCGTTTGTTGCATTGTTCCCCCAGGAGCGTCTGCCCACATGAGCTTTTCGCAGAGTCTCTGTGTGCACACAGCTTCAAACGGGCTAGGTGAACACCTGGGCGTGCGACGGCAGGGTGGCTTGGTAAGACTTCGGTTACTTTGATAAGAAGCTGTCAAACTGTCTTTTAAAGGGGCAGCACTCTTTTGCATTTCCGCCAGCAATACACGTGCCTTCCTGTCACTTCACGTCCCCGGCGGCATTTGGTGTCACCTGTAGTTTGGGCTTCAGTCCTTCATGGAGGCGTGTGGTGGCGTCTCATTTTCGTTTTAGGTTGTAGTTCCCTGTCGATAAGTGACGTCAGCATCTTTCCTCGTGCTGTCTTCCTTGCCGAGCGTCTTTTCAGATCTTTTCCCTGTTTTTAATTGATTTGTTTGATGACATGTTACTGAGTTTTAAGTGTTTCTTTGTATATTTTGGATAAAAATGCTTTCTGTGTTTTGCAAGTATTTTCTCCCGCTCTGTGGCTTTTTTCTATTTTCTTAACAACATCTTTCACAGAGTCGTAGTTTTGGATTTTAATAAGATCCAGCTTATCATTTTTTTTCTTTTATGAACCATGCTCTTAGTGTTGTGTCTGAAAACTTATCACCAAACCCAAGGTCGTGTAGATTTTCTATGGTTTTCTCTCAAAGTTTTATAGTTATCTTACATTTACATCTGTGAGCCATTTTGAGTTCATTTTATTTTATTGACATAGAGTTACATATCTTAAAATTCATCCTTTTAAAGTGGACAGTTCAGTGGTTTTCAGTGTATTCATGAGTTTGTGCCGCTGTCACCACTCTCCGATTCCAGAGCATTTTCATCAGCCCTGAAAGAAACCCCGTGTCCGTGGGAAGCCGTTTGTTTTGAGCTTCTCTGGGCGTGTGCGTGAAAGTATCAGTCTGCGTACAGCCCCTTCCCTCTCCTCCCTTTACCTTCAGGCGCTCCGTTTCCCACCTGTTGGAAAGACCGACCTTCCTCCTCTGAGTTGCCTTCGCTCCTTTGTTAGAAGTCAGTTTCTGGGTTCACGAGGGTCCGCATTCGGCCTGGCCTGCCGCCCTGTCCCACTGGTCTGCGTGTCTCTTCCTTCGCCAGTACCACGCGGCCTTCATCGCTCCGGCTTTGTAACGGCTCCTGAAATTGGGTGGAGTGAGTCCTTCAGATGGGTCCTTTGAAGGTGCTTTTCCTAGGCCTTCTGTCTTCCCACGCACACTTCCGAATCGGACTGTCCGCATTCACAAAGTGGCTTTGGAGTTGTACTGAGTCTAGAGGTCAGGTTGCGTGGAGCCGACACCAAACTGTGTTAAAAGCCTTATGATCTTTCAGCGCAAGAACCCCCCTGTTTATTCAGATCTTCGCCTTCTTTCGCTCGAGTTTTATCCGGAAGTTGGCATACAGACCCTGTAACGTTTTCTTGCCTAAGTGCACACCTGGGCGCGTCAGCTTTCCGGAGCGCTTGTAAATTGTACTGTTTGTCGGATTTCGGATTCTAGCGGTTGTTCCCGCTGTACAGGGGACTCATCGACTTGGCCGCTCTCCCTGTGTGAGACGATGGGGACCAGCTGCTGGCGGTGTCCGCAGATGTCCATCAGGTCCAGGGGACGGAAGGTGCTGCTGAGTCACCTGCGCCCTCCTTGTCAGCGGCAGGGCCTGCCGATCCTGAGCGGTGCTGCGTCTCCAGCTACGGGACTGGGTTTCCTCGTTTCTCTCGTCGGCGCTCCTGGTGTCACCCCCCAGATGGTGCTGCCCTGTGGGTCGGCGCGCACGGGCTAGGATTGTCACGTCTTATGAGAATTGAGCTCTTGCCATTCGCTAATGCCCCCCTTTACCCTTGACACTGTTTCCTGTCCTGGAGTCTGAAAGCAATAGAGCCAGCCCGGTTTTCTTTTGATTAGTGCCCCCTTGCGCGTCCTTCTCCTCCCTTTGCTTTTAGCCTGTCCTGCGGTTTATATTTAAGGCGGGCTTATTGCAGTCCACTCATAGTCTGGCAGTCTCCGACGGCCTCTGCTTTTAATTGGTGTGTTTGGGCCATTCACGTTTAACGTGAGTGTTGGTATAGTTGGATTGATACCTAATGTTTGTAATTGCTCTTTTCTTTCCTTTTGCTCTGTTTCTTTTTTCTCCCACTTTTTCTCCCTTCTCTGTTTCTTTTTTAAAGATTTTATTTATTTATTTCTAGACAGAGGGGAAGGGAGGGAGAAATAGAGGGAGAGAAACATCCACGTGTTGATAGCCTCTCACGTGCCCCCAACTGGGGACCTGGCCTGCAACTCAGGAATGTGCCCTGACTGGGAATCGAACCGGCCACCTTTTGGTTCACAGGCCAGCACTCAGTCCACTGAGCCACACCAGCCAGGGCATGGTCTTAATTGAGCATTTTATACGATTCTGTTTTCTCTTCTCTTAGTTCATTAATCATCCTTCTTTTAAAAATATTTCTTAGTCTCCCTGTCAAGACGGAGGCGCAGGGAAACACGCTTCGCCGCCTCATGCAGCCACAGAAAGAATCACAGCTAGACCTCAAAACAAACGACGCCCAGAACCGCCAGAAAACCATGCCACGTGGCGGTCCAACCTCCAAGGACTTAAGGAAGCCGCATTCATCCAGACGGGAAGGAGGGGTGGAGACACAGTGTGGCATGGAGAAGCTGTGGTGGTGGCAGAACGGGCAGTCCTACATTCACATGCGGTGGATACAAATCGGGAGGGACACCTGGGGAGCAAGCGATCCCAGCCCCAGGCCAGACCGCACAGCCCAGGGTTTCAGCGCTGGGAAGGTGAGTCCCCATAACTTCTGGCTGTAAAATCCAGTGGGGGTTGGTGTGGTAGAAGCAATGGCTGGATTTTCAGAAGACTCCACTTAAAGGACCCGCATGGGCTTAGAATGTACTCAAGCCCACCCTCTCTGGGATTCAGCACCAGGCAACAGCTGGAAGGGCACCAGTCACACAGGGTGAGTGCCAGGCAATCCTCCAGAAGCCAGGCATCGGCATTGTCCCCTCTCCCAGTCTTTCCCCAACACAGATCCACAAAGCTGTGAAGCTGGAGGCCCCGCCCTGGTGATCGCCTAAGGCTCTGGCCCACACAATGTATAGGTGCCTTTTCTACAATAGGCCAGGCTACTAAGACAGGGAGTCAAAGCAGCTTCACCTAATACACAGAAACAGGCACAGGGAGGCTGCCACATTGAGGAGACAAGGAAACATGGCCCAAATGAAGGAGCAGAACAAAAACCCAGAAAAAGAACTAAATGAAATGGAGATAACCAGCCTATCAGATGCAGAGTTTGAAACACTGGAGATAAGGATGCTCAGAGAACTCATCGAGTATAGCAAAAGCATAAGGGAAAAAATGAAGGTTATACTAAGTGAAATAATGAAAAATCCACAGGGAACCAACAGTGGAGGGGATGAAGCCAGGATTCACATAAATAATTTGGAGCAGAAGGAAGAAATAAATAGTCAACCAGAACAGAATGAAGAAACAAGAATTCAAAAAAAAAAAAACAACAGAGAGGATACAAAGCCTCTGGGACATCTCCAAATGTATGAACATCTGAATCATGGGGACGCCAGGAGGAGAAGAGGAAGAGCAAGAAATTAAAAACTTATCTGAAAAGGTAATCAAAGAAAACTTCCCTAATTTGGTGAAGGAAATAGACATCCAAGTCCAGGAAACTCAGAGAGTCCCAAACAAGTTGGACCCAAAGAGGACCACACCAAGACACGTCATAATTAAAATGCCAAAGGTTAAAGATAAAGAGCGAATCTTAAAAGCAGCAAGAGAAAAGGAGTCAGTTACCTACAAAGCAGTTCCCATAAGACTGTCAGCTAATTTCTCAAAAGAAACCTGACAGACTAGAAGGGACTGGCAAGAAGTATTCAAAGTGACAAAAAGCAAGGACCTACAACCTAGATGACTCTATCCAGCAAAGCCATCATTTAGAATCGAAGGGCAGATAAAGTGCTTCTCAGATAAGGTACAGCAAAAGGAGTTCATTGTCACCAAGCCATTATTACATGAAATGTTAAAGGGATTTATTTATGAAAAAGAAGATCAAAACCATGAACATGAAAATGGCAATAAATTCACAACTTCCCACAACTGAATCTAAAGAAAACAAACTAAAACAAGCAGAACAGGAAGAGAATCACCGAAATGGAGATCACAGGGAGGGTTATCAGTGGGGAGGAGGAAGGGAAGAGTGGAGGAAAAGGTGCAGGGATTAAGAAGCATAACTGGCAGGTGCAAAATAGATGGGAAGGTTAAGAATAGTATCGGAAAGGGAGAAACCGAAGAACTTATATGCACGGCCCATGGACTTGAACTAAGCGGGGGATTGCTGGAGGGAATGGGGGTACCAGATGGAGGGGGGCAAAGGGACAACTGTAATAGCATAATCAATAAAATATATTTAAAAAAATCGTTTCTTAGTGGCTGAACCAGAGCTTACAGTATACATGTTAAGCTGACCTACGTTCACCTTCAAATAACACCGCAGCACTTCCCACCTTGTGCTGTCACGTAGAGCTGTCCCAGCTCTGGGTGCCCCCTTGTCCCCCATCCCCATGACAACGCTTCGCTCTCTCACTCACCCGTGTTCCGTCTTCACCCCTCACACTGTTGCTGTTACTGTTTTGAGCAAACAGCTCCTTCTTCCTCCGTCACCATTTTTAAGTGTGCAGTTCAGTTGCGTGAAGTGTAGTCACGCTTTTTCATCTCGTGACATGGACACTTCATACCCACTAGACACCGATAGCCAACGGTGTCGGGGCCGTCGAGAAAAACAGAAGGCTTTGCTTCATCCGCACTCACTCCTTCTCTGACGGCCGGCTTCTGAGCCCCCTTCGGTCGCAGGCCGTTCCCCGTGGCAGCTCCGTTCCGGCCTGAGGCTGCAGGTGGGGGAGTATTAGAGATGAAGTGAAATGAAATTAGCGAAGGGGGAAGACTAATATGTCACAGATCCTCCGAGAGAAGGCTGTCAGGGCCACGTGTGCAGAAATTGGCTTCATCCTCTGCTTTAGCTGAAGAAGAAAATCCTCTTCTCTTGGGCAGGCGCCAGGTTCTTGGGAAGGAATCTTCCTGTCAGGACTGCTACCACCTGGGACAGCTGCTGGAGCCAGGCTGGGGGGGCGGGGCGGGGCAGGGCGGGGGGTGGGGGCCAGGCGGCCGAGGTCCTGGCTGAGCCCAGTTTGCCCACTGCGCCGCCCCGAGCCGGCTCTGTCCGGGATGTGGCTGAGCTCCCTGTCAGAGGCCTGGCCCTGCGCAGCCCAGGTCAGGGGCGTGTCGCCCTTGAACCCCTGTGACTGCCCTGGATGTGGGACCCTCCCAGTGAGCACCCAGTGGGCCAGGACATTTTCCCTTTGGTCATCAGACTGTCCCCTAATGTGGAGGAAGCCTGGGGACGTTGGTAATTGCTGTCTTGTGTGCTGCATGGGACAGCCAGTCACATTGGCACGGCCAGCGGGGGTGCGTCTGAAGGGGCTGCCGGATTCCTCTGTCGGGGTCCCTCCTCGGAACACTGGTCATCTCACGTGCTTGGGGACCCGCCTGCAAGGCCCGGTCACCATGGCTGGGCTGGCTGTGCAGCCTCCAGGCTTCCAGGCTGTGGGCGCACCAGCCTGCAGGGGGGATGGCCGTTCCTTTATCTCCTTGCCAGCTTTGGCAGTTCCTTGCCCGAGGACACCTACCTCTGTCCCTGGGTGTCTTGTGTCTTTTTGTCAGTGTGTAGGAACTCTTTAATATGAGGGACTTTCACTGGTTGTTTAAATATTGTTGCCGTGCCCCGGCTGGTGTGGCTCAGTAGATTGAGCACCAGCCTGCGGACCAAAATGTCGCCGGTTCGATTCCCAGTCAGGGCACAGGCCTGGGTTTCAGGCCAGGTCCCCAGGGTGAGTCCATGAGAGGCAACCACACATGGATGTTTCTCTCCCTCTCTTTCTCCCTCCCTCCCCCTCTGTCTCTAAAGAAGTGAATAAATAAAATCTTTAAAAAAAGCTGTTGCTAAATATGCCAGAAATGAAGAATAGTGAGGGGAAATTCTGCTGCTCAAGGGTTACCTGATTTTCTTTGTGGCTCCGGTCACCTTGTCCCACAGGGCTGGGCCTGTCCCTTCCGAGGACGCAGGGTGGCGTCTTCAGGTTTCTTTTGCTATCGTCGCACTTTACACCTTCAGTCCCTGCGGGTTGGTTTGTGCGTGTGCTGTGGCCCAGGGTTCCAGTTTCCTCTCTTCACAGCCAGTGACTCCAGCACTTCCCGTTAAACAGGCCGCCTGGTCCCACCTGGCTGCCTAACTCCCGCAATGACGCGGGTTGGCTTCGGGCGCCTGGCGGGTCCTCGCGGGTCCTGTGTGTCCCTGGGCAAGGCCATGTGGTCAAGATCCCTTCATCGATGTCTGAATTTTACAGATCTGATGAGATGTGACTCCCATCTTGTTATTTAAACAACACGCTCAACTGTTTTCAGATGTTATTCCACCTGGTGAATTTAAACACCATCTTGCTCATTTCGAGAACAGAAGACGGACAGGCTCTCTTTAGGACCCTGAGTCAGGAGGCATGACACTTACCCCTTCACGTGGGAATTCGGCCCAGCGGGGTCACGGCCCTCCCTCTGCCAGCTCAGCTCCTGCTCTGTGACGTGCCGCCAGTGACGTACCTGGCCCTTGACCTGGTGGTGAGTTACCCAGCTTCGTCCTCCTGTCTTAGGAGCCGTACACCCTCCACATGCTCTCCCAGGCTGGGACCAGTCTCCCTGCCCTCCCTGGCCCTTCCCTTGGGGGACCATTGCTCGAGGTCCCTGTGGCGATGACCTCCATGTGCTACTTGGCTGGGCTGTGACACCCAGGTATTCGGTCAAACTTTATTCCAGAGGTTGCAGCGAAGGTGGTTCTTGGACGAGATTCACCTTTTACAGCAGTCGGCAGCAGTTGGCTTTGAGCGAGGCCTGTGGTGGGCCTCACCTAGTCAGTTGAAGGCCTTAGGGAAAGAGTGACCTCCTCCTGGGAAGGGGCTCTGCCAGCAGCCGTCCTTGGGGCTGGAGCTGCAGCATCAGCCCTCTCAGGTCCCCGTCTGCCGACCTGCTCTTCAGGCTTGGGGCTCATCTGCCTCCGTGAGTGTGGGAGCCGATCCCTTAGAACTTCTCTCCCCCTGACCTGTCTGTCCACACACACACACACGGTGGGCGAACTTCTAAGAAAACGTGTCGTTAGGTGACTTTGTTGTTGTGTGAACATCACAGAGGCACTTGTACAACCTTGGATGGCCGGCCCCTGTACACCAGGCTGCGTGGCGTGGACAGGCTCCTGCTTTCGGGAGCGGTCACAGCAGGAGGTGAACGAGGAGGCAGGGTGAAGCCAGGGCCACGCCTGGCGCTGACCTCCCTGGGAGACTGCTGAGATGTGGACCTGCCTTGCGGTGGTGGCTACGGGAGCTGGGAGCAGGCTGACTGGTGGGCGGGGTCCCGCCTCTCCCCTTGTGGCTGGACCGCGGTGCCGTGCGCCCTGTGGGCAGCAGAGGGCAGCGTCCTGACGCGGATCTCAGGAGCTCGGGCTGGCCTGGCAGCAGCTTCAGCTTGTCAGCTGCTGGGGACCAAGCTGGGGACAGACAGGTTCGCACTCAGTGTATTCCCCAAACGTCCCTGA
Organism: Mormoops blainvillei; assembly: GCA_004026545.1. Classification (NCBI taxonomy): domain Eukaryota; kingdom Metazoa; phylum Chordata; class Mammalia; order Chiroptera; family Mormoopidae; genus Mormoops; species Mormoops blainvillei. Next base: position 145,893 of record PVJD01002771.1, read on the forward strand.
GCTGAATCAGAGGCCCACGTGGCATGGAAAATTCGTTCCCTATCTGGAACCAGCGTGGCTTTCCAGTATAACTGTCAGGCGTTGTGGAGTAAGCTGTCTCCTGTGCGGCGGGGACCCAGAATTAAAGCCCTGGGCGGACTCAGTCCAATTCGCCAGGGAAGGCGCCCAGGCCTGGCCGACACATGTGACATGTTCTGGGCTGCAAACTGCATCCTAACCCTGAGTCTCCCTCCCGCGCACGTGGCCAAAACCTCGCATTGGTGGGAAACAGGTCGATCATACATGGATAATTCATAAGGAATTGCAGAGAAAATGGTGACGTTTCCAAAACTGTGGGGACGCCCCTGTGCTCCCGCAGTCTGGCAGGGACACCCAGTTCTTGTCCCTCCCATTCTCCCTTACTGTCCCTGCTGGTCTCCAGCCCTTCTTTCTCGTCCTGATGTGTCTTCATGTCCTTTCCCCCCCTGGAATTCCTTTTTCTTCCCGTTTTTCTCTCTCTTTTCCATCTGCCCTACTTTTTAAGTTCCTTAATTCGTTACAGCGTGGAAACTGAGTTCTTTCCTCTGGGTAGTAGTTATTATGCGAGATCTTTTTCTCTCTTTCATGATTTTAAATTTAAAAATCTATTTATTTATTTTTAAATTAACGTAGAAAAAATTTTAATGGATTTAATATGTTTCATTTTATTTATTTTTAGGGTGATTTCTTTTTTTCCTTTTTATTGACAGGAAACATTTTAAAAAGCCCCAGGGATGTTGCTGTTCCCACGGGTGAGCCGATCGCGGTGACCTTCCCTCGGGGAGGTAAGGATGGTGCCCACCTCCGCTCTGTGATGTGTGTGGGCTGGAAGTGCCACCAAGGTCCCTGCATCCATTTCCCTGCCAGGGAGGTTCCAGGTTCAAAGCGCCTCTGATGTAGCTGACGTCAGGCGTCTAGGCAGGGCTGCTGTGCTCATGCCCCACTACCCAGCCCTCACTCCCAGTGGCTTAGAGAAGTTCCGGAATCTCACTGCGGTGCTTTCTGCCTTCCTGGCTGGGTTTGTCCTACATGAGTGACTTTGTTTACCAGGCGCCCGTCACTGCCACGTGTGCGTCCACAGGCTGAACTGGCCGGGAAGTTTGCGTGGTTTTCTGATCCTTTCTCACTTGCTGGTGGCCAGTCTCCCCTTGCCCCATAGGTTTTATTGCCTTTATTACCTCCTTCATCCCGACAAGCTCTCCAATTCCCCTTTACATACCTATAGCAATAACTGAAAACCCCTTCCAGTTGAAAACATGGGAGAAAGGTCTCTGTGACCTTGAGTTTAGGAAAGATTTCTTAGGAATCATACCAAAAGCATAGACCATAACAGAAAACACCGATGAACTGAACTTCATCAAAGTCAAAAGCGTCCCCTGGAAGGCGCCGTCACAAGGCAAGCGCAAGGCACAGACAGGGAGAAACCCTTGCTCCCACGCGCCTGAGAGTGGCTGGCATTTAGAACCCATAACTAAACCTTGGAACTCAATAGGAGGGAAACAGCGTAATTTAAAAACACGCCCAGGATTTGCGCAGACGCTTTGCTGACTAATATGCATGGATGGCAGATAAGCGCATGAAAAGATGCAGGACATGTCTGTCACCGGGGAGATGCAAATTAAATCCACAAGGAGATACCACTGTTAGAACTGCCAAAAAACAAAGACAAACAAACAAAAGATGGTGACAGAACTGAGTGCTGGTGGGGATGTACAGGTGCCGGACTCCCACCGCCACGCCCTGTGCTGGGGCGGGGTGCAGGAGAGCGCAGCCCCTCGGAGGACCGCCAGGCGGCCCCTTGTAAAGGGCCCACGGTGCACTTATGGTGCACGCGGGATCCCGTGCCTACAGAAACGCCCGAGAGAAAAAGTTACAGTTGCTTACACGCCTGCCCAAGGACGTTTCTAGTGGTTTTATTCATAATTGCCCCGAACAGGAAACAACCCCAGTGTCCTCCCGGTGGCGATGGGCTGAGCGACCGTGGTGTGTGTGTGCGGGACCTGCCCCAGCGCACAAAGGAACACCGGTCGGTGCAGACAAGTGGCTGAGGCTCCGCGCGCACGGTGAGTGAGAAGCAGGTTGAGGAGCCGCGGCTCCATTCAGACGATGGCCAGGAAGCGGCGGGAGTAGGGGGCCTCCGAGCCCTGCGTCTGTGGGCCTTCGCGGCCCCGACCCTCCGTGCGGTGTGAGCTCCGCGCCCCCCTTTGCCCCGTCATGCTCTTGCCACGTGTGTCCTCCCTCTCCCGCCGGCTGTGTGTGCGTCGCTGGCTGCGTGCTGTGGGTCGAGATTTTCAGGAAGTCTCTTCTGCCGTGTCAGTGGGTTATAGGACATGCAACCACGAGGCCTTTGTCTCCGCAGGGACCCCACAGGTGCTTCAAGACGAGTCTCAGAAGAGGGGCCGATTTTGGTAAAAAGCCTAAACACTTTCCAGGCTTTCAGTGTGTCTCCCCCACCTCCGCCACCTCCGCAGGTGCCTGAGTTTGGGGCGCCGCACCCTTTCCTCCGCCAGCACTGTGGGAACAGAGTGGCAGCACAGTGGGTGGGAAGGGGGCTCAGTGTGGGAGAGCCCTGGCTCTGGGTGTGGCGGGTGGGCCTCTGCCTGGGCGGGACCCTCTCTCAGGTAGGAGAAGGTGCTTGCAGGCTGGAGGGCAGTGCCCAGCTAGCTCTGCTCCTCACCGTGGGGCTCCGCGGGCTTGGGAGGTGGGCGGGGGGCCAGGCCACCTGTCCCCCAGTTAGCAGACGAGGGGCAGACAGTAAGAATCAGCTACTTCCTTGGCGTGCACGGGAAGGGGTGTCATGGCCAGGTGCTATGTGTCACCAAGCCCTTCAGTAGGGAGATAAACGACTTTTCCTGGGGTGGGGCCTTGGGACGGGGCATGTGGCTGCAGAGTCCTCCTCCTGAGGCCTGTGTGCTTTGCTTATGGGCTTGGACAGCATGGACGTGCTCCGGAAGAGTGGCTCTCTCCCGGAAACCGCGGGTCTCCAATCAGGCGTTTATCTTCCTCCGTGGTCTGGCCTTTCTGAACTGCCTCAGACTGGCAAACCACTCAGACCACTAAGCAGAGAGCCATTTACAGCTGCCCGGTCAAAGCCCTTTCTCAGCCCTGGGGCTGGGGCCCTGGCGGCAGCCGCTGGGCCCCCCGAGCTGGCAGGGGCTGCTCGGGCTTCTGCGGGAGACGCTCCTGCCCGTGGCTCCAGAGGGACAGAGGAGGCGCGGACGGCGACCCCTGCCGGGCTGCCTGCCTGCCTGCCTCCCGGGACAGGTGGCTCCCCGGGCAGGGTCATGGGCAGGCTTTCTTTGCCTGGCCCGGCGTGGCCTGGGCGCGCGTCTGGCAGCTGGCCAGGGCCCGTCCGCGCCACCAGACGCGGGGGACGAGCGACGGGGCCAAGGCTTGGACGCAGGACCCCGTTGCCTTGCCCCCGTTTCTTTCTGTTTCCTCTCACTCTCAGCGGTGAGCTTGTGAGAGTGGGATAATTCTTTCAAAACGTGGAGTTGGCCAAGTTCTCACTTCCAGGAAGACAGCTTTCCCACATCTGCTGGGGGCCGTGGCCATGCGGGGTTCCTCGGCCACAGGTGTGGGTTGAGGACACCGGGCTGGCCAGTGACCTGTGACCTCCAGCTCAGTGTGAAAGGACTTGTTGGCCTGGAGCTCGCGACTTTGATTTAAGAGAAACGGAGGGCACTGGTCACTTAGCAGGAGAGCTGGCAGGAGGGACCCTGCGTGGGAACGAGACTGAGGGCTCATGGCAGGAGGAGCAGGAACTGTCTAGCTGTGCAACTGGCTCTGGGCGTCGGGCGTCCCCCGGACGGACCCCTGCCCGTCCCCGCCCCGCTCTCCCCCACTGGCATCGGTGTGGGGTGGCGGCGCTGGGGCGGCTCGTGCAGCAGGGCCGCTCCAGCAGCCTGGGGGCGGGGGCTCTGGGTGGCTTTCACCGGGCCGGGGGAGGGGAGGCCCAGGGACCCCGGGCAGGTTGGGAGGTGCAGGCTGGACAGAGCCATGCTCGGGCCCGCGGGGCTCTTCTGTGGCTCCGAGGCCGCCCAGACCGTGCGGTGTTCAAAGCAGTCTGTGCGGGCCTTGATTTTAGACTTCCCGTCCCGCCCCCAACAGGCAGCTTGGCCAGCTGCCCCGACGGGGGTGGGACCTGCCTTCCACCCAGTGTCCCGCCCTGACTACCTGGGGTCTGAGTGAGACCGGGCCCTCCCCTCAGGGCCTGAATCCAGCGATCGGACTCCATCATTTTTGGCTTGGCTGCTTTTTGGGTTTTCGGAGGGTTCGGGATTGCTGTACAGGAGAGAAACCACGCTTCTGGGTAAACCATGCATAATCGGCAGCAGGGGTCAGAGGCGGTGGCCCTGCCCGCCTGTGCTGTTCCCTGTGTGACATTTGTTCTCAGCATCTGCGCTACCTCCCGTTTACTGTCGTCTGTGGAGGGAGCGAGATTGAGGAGCCAGTGCGGTGTGTGGGATGACGCATGTGAAATGCTACCTGGGCTGAGTCCAGAGGCAGGTGGCGCTGCAGGGGTCTGTGGCCAGTGCCCAGAGTGGCCGTGCCGGGAGGAGCCAGCCACCCTCCCGCTGCCTCAGTGCTGGGCGATGGGGACAGGCTGCACTGTGGCTTTCCCGCCTGCCTGAGGGCTGGGGTTGCCGGGCGGGAACTGCCCCCCTGACTGAGCACGCACACCCCACCCGTGGTGGGCCCTGCACATGACTGAGTGCCCCCTGAGCTCCAGCCAGTCAGGCTTCCCCTGAGCCCCACCCAAGGGCCGCCGCTTCCCCACCTCAGGGCTTTGCAGGAAACGGCCTATGCCTTCCTCCTCCCCTAGCCTGGGCGGCCGGCCCCTCCCATCCCCTTCATGGCCCTTCATCGTTGCCCTCCCGGCTCGTGGGGCACAACAGGGCTACCAGCTCGGTGTGTCTCAGAGGGTCACTTGATGAGCAGGTGGTGTAGCGGGGTGCCCCCCTGGAGGATGGGAGCTGCTGGCTCTGGGCATCACCCTGGTCACCACAGGTGGGTCAGGGACAGCAGCCAGATGGAGCTGGCAAGGCCTGGGAGAGCTGGTCCTGTGTGGGCGTGGCTGCAGGGAACCCGTGGACAGGCCGTGAGAGCGGAACTGGGGCTGTCTGCCAGCCGGGCTGGTGCCCGCGAATCCCCTCAGACCTCGGACCAGCCGAGGGACCAGAGCAGCCCAGCATGGGCGGCGAGCTTGGGACCTGAGCTCTCCCTGCTCTCCAGCGGGGTGCTCCGTGCCCGGGACCCGAGGCTGGTCAGTGGGCTGGCTGTGTGCGCGTGGCTCTGCTGCGCCTCCTGCTCTCAGCCGCCGTTCTCGAGATGGTGGTGGCCTAGCGAGCCGGCGTCTTTGATCACAGCTGCTTCCAGCACTGCTTGGTCGCGGTCGACACGGAGAGGCGTGCGTTCCTCCACCCAGTGCTTCACCAGGAGTCTGCCTTGCATGCCAGGGCCCAGGAGGCCCGGAGCCCAGGAGGCCCGGAGCCCGCAGCTCGCAGAGCCGGAGCCCTGGGAGTGCCCGTGCACTGGGGCGGAGCCGCAGACGCTGCATGCCCCCCAGGACCAGGAGGGAGACGCAGCTGGCAGGAGTCTTGGAGTTGGCTAGGGGAGAAAAGCAAGCCTCAGAGAAGCGTGGGCGCCACGTTCCGTTTTTTGTAGAACAAACAAGGTGCTTCTAAATGTGTACAAGGTGGGGCCAAACTAGGGTTACAGTTGGGGGCAATCAGTCTTATTTGTTAATCGTTGTGTTATTTTCCATACGAGCAACTGTATTTTACCCCGCCCTGTATTTGCCTAAGTAGCATGCATTTATGTCTCTGTGAGCAAAGAGAGAAACACAGACGTGCTCTGCCACTTTCCAGCACAGTGACCTGGGGGCGGCAGGCGGGGGGCGGGAAGTAAAACAGCGGAAAGAAGAGGGGTGCATGCCATGTCCTTAGGTTGTGCACCTGTGGACAAACATAAAAAGCCATCTAAAAAAAACTCGTGTCCCAGTTGGATTTCGCCTCCTGCCTGCGGGAGGTCAGACGGGGGTACAAGCCAGGGCCCGCATCTCGGTTGCGGCTGGTGGTGGCGTTGTGAGCACGAACGCCCCGGGGGCTGCGGAAGTAGCGGCGGATTGCGCCCGCAGGATGTGGGTCTTGTCGACAGCACGGAGGCGGAGGGTGGCCTCCCGCTCTGGACCGTGCCCAGGTCTCCCCAGGGCGCGTCCCGCGCTGCTTTCGGAGAGAGAACGGGGAGGAGAGAGCGGCAGAAAGTTGGCCCCTGCTCCCGGACACTTAAATGAGAACTTAGGAAACAATAAGCCACACAGCATAAAACAAAACTCCGCCCATTTGCTAGTAATTAAATGCTTAAATATTTAAATTATTTGTATCTGATGTTTACCAAATTGCCAGTAGCCTTCAGGCTATGAACACATGCATCTCTCATCTCCCAGATGTCCCATGGCTTCCCCGAGCAAGTCTCCGATTGTCAATTAAGCCCCTCTCCGCCACGGTGCTGCAGAAGCAAACGTTAACTCCGCCCACAACAACCCTCCAGGATCGAGATTCCATTATTAAGAAAGTAAATCTCCTTCCAGAATAAAGACATAAATACCGTGTTTTTGCTAGAAAAATGATGTGGGAAGATGGTCTCCAGAGACTGTCTGTCAAACACTCGAAGAAACACATCTTGGTGTGTTTATTGCAACAAACACCCTCTATGCCGAACGCCAGCGGAAGCCCTGACTGACGGACGCTGCTCACGCGCTCCTTCCTGGCGCCCAGCGAGGCAGGGTGGTCGGGAGCGGCTGGGCTCTCCCACCCAGAGCGGCCTGAGGCCCCCACACAGTAGGGGGACAGAGGCTTTGCCGCCACCCGTGACTCATCAGAGCCTAGAACAGCCTTCAAACCGGACGGTGGACCAGGGCCCCTCCCCCACCTACCCCAGCACCGTGGGACAAAGGACGGGATCTCCCTGAGCCTGGAAAGTGTCTTCGGCACCACTCTTTGGGACAGGGAAGGGGGAGGCCCCGGAGCAGCGGGCTCCGACTGGGAAGGCACCCCCTGCGCCCACGAGGGAACGAGCGTGTTTTGTGGGATCACGTCTCCCCCTCGCCCAACGCTTTGGCTCTTTGTATACAGCGGGAAAATTAAACTGTGGTTGTCGTGGGCATCGTTTTGGTGGTGGGCACTGTGTGACAGAGTACCCCAGAACTGAACCGTCATTTCGTCCTGCTGACTGATTCAGACGGCCAGGGGTTGGGACGAGGAGCTGTGGCGTGGCCCATCTCTACTCCGTGGCGTCTGGGACCTCAGTGGGAGATGCGAGGGTGGCTGATCTGACAGCTGGTCCCGGGCATCACCCAGAGGCTTGTCACTCCCACATCTGGAGCCTGCCCTGGGACCACCAGGGACCTGGGACTGCCGATGAGGTTTCTCTGTGTGGCCTGCGCAAGTGGCCCAAGGCGGCCAGGTCCTTGGCTGGTAACTCGAGGCCTGAGTGTCCCAGGGAGCAGGGCAGAGCAGTGTTGTCTTTGGTGGCCCAGCCTTGGGAGTCACCCTGCGTCACTTCTACCCTCCACAACTGGCATGTGCTTCTTCTGTGGCCACCTCTGTCTGAGTGCACAGAGGGAGGGGCTCCTGGGAAAAGCAGTTTCCACCCTCGCAGGCAGGACCACCCCTTTGGGGGGCCTGCTTTCAAGTTCTCTCTCAAGAGACAGTTCCTTCCCTGGAGCCAAAGGGTTTTGTTGGGGGCAATGCATGGCTGGGTGGGTTTTAAGGCATGTGGATTGGGGGTCAGACACCAGGAACCTGGATGTACGGGCCAGGGTTTCCGTGTGAGGGTGTGTGAGTTCACAGCGAGGACAGTGGGGACAAGGGAAATGCACGGCTGTCCTCCCCTGGGCTGGCCGGGTCCTTCCTGCCCAGGCTCACCCGGGAGAGCTGGGACCCGGAGAACTGGCAGAGGCAATGTGGGCATTCACATGGCAGAGCTGAGGGCAGGATCAGGAGTTACGGGCACTGGCCCTGCAGATGTGCCCAGACCATCAGAACAGATGGGGCCGGATGTGTCCTGGCAGAAGGTCCCGTCAGCACACAGCCAGGAAAGTGATTTCGCAATCCTGCGGCAGCACGGATGACACAGCAGAGCGCCCGCGGAGGCGGAGGCGGCGGCGGCGAGGCCGGGCTGGCCTGAGCGCCTGCCGCACCGGCCCCACCCAGCCACTTCGGCTGTTGCGGATGTGGGCCCGGCAGTGTGGCCTGACGCCAGAGGACGGCCCAGGCCTGTCAGGTGCTGGCACTGGGGACCGGCCATGGGGATGGCCGGCACAGCCGTGAGGCCGAGAAGCGCTGTGAAGGGGAGGCTGAGCTGACTGCGCGCCTGAGCTTTATTCTGGGTCTGGTTGGCGGGCTTGACTGTCCCCGCCATGGAGGCCAAAACGCTTTGCCTGCCTTTGGGCATCCAGGCGGCGTATGCTCATGTGTGTACGTGTGTGCGCGTGCTCATGTGCTGTTGGAACGCTGAAAGCCCTTGCTGGGAACTGGTGACCTGGGCGGAGTGGTGCTGGTGGCTAACGGGTCACAGAAGAGTTCAGCAGAGACCTGGCTTCCCTCCCCCTGCTGTCCTCCTAGGGATCCGGGAGTGTGAACTGAAGCCAAATATGTTTTAGGTCCCCGGGCCTTCAGACCACAGTGGGCTGGTGGCCAGACATCCAAGCCATGGTGGGGGCAGCGCCTGGACAGCAGTGGGAGCAGGCGTCTCCATCGGCTGTCACCCCGGAGCCCCTCCCCTGCTGGTGCAGCAAAGGGGGCCCGAGTGTGAAGCCTGGAGAGTTAGGAGGCCGTCCTTTGAGGAAGGAGCTGTTTTACACACTTGGCCTTCTCACCGATGCACTTTGTCAAAGCTCATAAATCCAGCTCGTCAGAGAAAAGGCCAAGGAAGAAAGTGCCATTTGAGTCACTTAAGCAATTCAGTCTGTTTAGCTCGTGTGCCATGCACTTGACTGGTTGTAAACCTTCCCCTGTATGACTGCCACCAGGAGCTCCGTGACCAGCATCGACGTGCGGGGGCAGAGACTGGGGCCCAGGGGACAGAGCGGCTGTGCTGGGGCAGGCACCTGCGGGCTGTGCGGCTGCCTGCAGGGTGCCGGGGGACAGTTTCCAGCGAGGGAGCGGGAGCCGTGGCGCTCCCTGCGCTTACCTGCCTTCCGTGCGCCTCCTTAGACAAAGGGTGTGCTCAGCTCTTCGCCATTAAGAAACGGGGCGGTTAGATTTCTTATGGATTAGACAGTCATTTGTACATTCTGTATTTAAGCCCTTCATCAGATATATGATTTGAAATATTTCCTTTCTGTCTGTGACTTGTCCTTTAAGAGCGGCTTTCAAAGAGTAGATAGTCTTCATTTTGATAAAGTCCAATACATCAACTTTTTCTTACAGATTATGGTGTTTCCGTCAGGAGCTCCGCTTAACCCGGAGAGTTAGATTTTCTCCTGTGTTTTATTTTAAGAGTCTTACAGGTTTTCATATAGCAGTTGAGCCTGTGATCTATTTTGAGTGAATTTTTACATAATGTGTGTGGTACAAATTGAGGCCCATTTGTTTTTTGTGTGTGGATGTCCAAAGAGCTGATGAAAAGGCCATTCTTCCTCCATCGAATGGCCTTTGCAGTTTTGTCAAAGACCCGTTGACCATATTGGTGTGGGTATGTTTCCGGACTCGCGATTTTGTCCAGTTGATCCATGTGTCCATTCTTTCACCATCTTAATCATTGCAACTATAGAGTGAGTCAAAATCCAGCACGATGGTTCTGCCAACTTTGTTCTTAAAAAATACTTTGCCTTTGTTTTTCTGTATAAATTAAAAAATAAGCAACTCCATGTCTATAAAAAATTATGCTGTGAATTTATTTGGCATTGTGTTAACTTCATAGACCATTTTGGGGAGAATTGACATCTTAATTAAACAGAGTGTTCTAATCCATGAACATGGTATGTCTTTCCATTTACTGCTCTTTGACCCCTTTCACCAGCATTTTGTAGTTTTCAGCCCATAGATTTCTCACTTATTTTATTAATTTATGCCTACACATTTCTTTTTTTTGGAGCTATAGTAATGGCATTGCCTTTAAGTTTTCCTTTTCTAATCATTTATTGCTAGTATATAGAAAAATAGTCAATTCTTGTATGTCGACTTTAGATTCTGCGAGGAGCTTTATAACTCATGTATTGGTTCTGTGACATTTTAATGTAGATTACTTGTGATTTTCTACATAGCTATCATGTTGTCCATTCCTAGGGATAGTTTCATTTTTTCCTTTCTAATCTATATGCCTTTGATGTATTATTCCTTGTCTTATTGCATTGGCTGTGGTACAGTGCAAGGCTGCACAGAAATGGCAAAAGACGGGGCCTTCCCGCCCGGTCTTGTTCCCGATGTTATGGCCGTGGACCACTGAGGCTCAGGCTGTAGCGCCCAAGCCAGTTTGGATTCAAAGCCTTTGCAGTAGAATTTGGACCCGTCTTTCATGCTCGCTTCCCATGGCCAGCCGGGGCCCGGTCTGCGTGGAGCTCTTTCCTCCAAGCCTTTTGTGTTCTAGTAGGGTCCATCTCACACGTGCACGGTGCCCCCCCCCCCCGCCCCCGTTTCCTGGGGCTGCTGCCCGGGCAGCAAGTCCGGCTCCTCGGTCTCCTCAGTGGGGTCTGTCTCTGGGGTGAGGCAGGAAGCCCAGGGACGCGTCACGGATGCCGCTACGGGAGAGCCGTGCTAGTGCTTAGAATGCCACTCTGTGTCTGGCTGACGACTCCTTGAGCTCGGCCAGCGACTGCAAGTGACATGGCACTGGGCCTCGTCCGTTCATGACAGAGGCAGCTTCTGACAGGAGAGGAGCCCACCCTGGGGTGAGGGACACAGGGCCCAGGGGTCTGGAGGTTCAGTGACCTGCGTCACTGTGGATCCTCCCCCGTCCCCGGGCGACTGGCAGTGCCTGCAGGCACGTGACTCCCCACATGGCCAATCCCCACGTCGGGGATCTCAGCCATGAGGCAGGCTGCCTGGGGAGGCCCTGGGGCGGCAGGCGGAGCTGGTGACAGGATAGGGCCCCCAGTTGGTCCTGGGCCAGCTGACACCGGGCGTGGGCCTTGTGTGGGTGCTGCCTTGGAACAAGACACACCCATGAGCCAGCCCAGGCTGTTCTCCCCCTTGGCTCCCTCCCTCAGCTTCGGAGGACGTGGCTCCAGCCCCCCTGCCCCCCACCCCCCTACCCGGGACTCCAGCACGGCTGGCTGAGGGAGCGGAGGCCTGGCATTCTCACTGTCACCGGATGCCTGTCCACTCCCTGGCAGGGGCTCTTTGGGCACAGACTTGGCCTCCCACTCCCCACTTCCTGGGTCTTGGCCCTGCCCATTGCCCCCACACCCTCCCAGTTGTCTCTGAGGCAGGAGGCCACTCCCCAGCCCCTCTCCCTGAGCCCCTGTGCCTACAGCTCCTTGATTTTGGGAAGGACCCAGGGCTTCCCTGAGCTGCTGCCCATCAGAGACCTCCCGGAGGCCCGCGATACTGACACAGCTGGGGAGGAGGAGGGGAACGCCCCACCTCTGGGCCAGGACAAGCCTCCTGGTTGCACCGTGAGTCCAGGTCCTTGCCAGGCCTGGGCCCAGGCCAGGCCCTTTGGGTGGGCAAGCTGCCACCCTCCCAGCTGCCTTGTCGGTGCATGTGGGCGTGGCGGGACCTCGAGTCCAGGAGGAAGACAAGCGTCTGAGTGGGCGCCTGGCTCCTTGGTGCTGGGAAGGGGACTTTTCTGGTGGACTTAGTGCTGATTTGAGCAAACATGATGTTTCGATAGGGGACTATGAGATGCATCAGCACTTGGGCGGTCTGCACAGGTCGCTGAGCCAGGATCTCCAAGTGATGTTCTGAAACGGTGCCCATGAGCCAAGGCCCACAGGGGGTGCACGCAGGCCTGGGGGCATGACGTCCGGAGTGCGAGGGGCTCACTGCGCTGGGGTCAGACACTGGGGCCACCCGCCTTGAACCGTCTCCCACTTGTCGGGTTGAAGGTGTCCACAACACCTCTGTCCCCGCCCACACAGCGGTGTGAAGCTGCGTGTTCTTCCGACATCACAGCCCCAATGCATGTGATGAAAGACCCCATGCGCAGGGACCGTTGGGGCGTCTGGTCTCTGCTGAGCAGACGTTAGGGAGAAACACACATACAGTGTTGCTCTTCTCACTCCTTTTTATTTGATTTCGAAAATCTGGTGTTTGTTTTTTTGTAAAAATCTGTTATGTATGTTAACCTATAATAGGTTTATAATAGAGACTTTAAATGCATCAGTCAATCAATATTTAAAATTTTCTCAGCTTTAATTTCTGTGACAGTGCGTGTGGTAGCACCGAGCCATATAAGCAGAGCTCTTTGAGGTGTCAGTAATTTTTGGAGGCAGAAGGTTCGTGACCTGCTCCAGGGAGAGTGGGAGGGCCCTACAGGACAGGCAGCCATGGCTGCGGCTCCTGGTAAAGTGTCAGGGAGCAGGGAATGTAACTGAGGCCGGCGCACATGCGTGCCGTGGGCGCTGGCTGTGAACGGAGCCGCCGCTGGAGCTGATAGTCCCCCCGGAGGGGAGGCCAGGGGCAAAGGCCCAGCCGTGGGTTGGCGGGTGGCCCGCCTCCAGCCTGTGGCCCCCGTGGACAGGCCGCCGCCCCGTCGCGCCCTGCCCCAGGCAGGCCCCCGCCTGGCTGTGCGCAAAGGCTTGCTTTCTGCCTGGGGCTGCGTGTTCTTATTTTCGGGGGCAACTGCTGCATTGGCTTCTACTGAAGCCCAGATGTGGGCGAAGCACCACCCCCGTCCGGACTGTCCTCTTGGCTCCGACAGCGGGCGTCCTTGGCTCTGCCGCCCCTGCTCACGGGCGCCTGGCCGTGTCAGGCCCTCGGACTCGAGTACAGATTGTGGAGTCCGCTGTCCTTTGGGTCCTCAGCGGCACCTGCTGGACCACCATGCGGCCTCCCGGAGCCGCAGCACCGCCTCAGCCTCCCAGACCCAGCGTCTGCGTCCCTGTCATCGCCCTGGGCCTTGCGAGGGGTAGGCTGTGTCCCACTGGTGCTCCGAACTCGTCTGCCGTTGGGCGTCCTGGCTATAAAAGCGGACACAGCGTTCCCTCGTGCTCGGCTCGCGATACCGTGCACGTAATTGTTTCCCCCTGAATTCGATTGCGATTCCTCGCAAGGGCTAAGTAGAGTCATTATGCCTGTTTCCCTGCAATGTGTGTTTCTGCTAAAAATGGAGATCATTAAATCCAGACTGCCAGGGTTGACGCGGGCCACCAGGCGGGCTAACGATGAAGGACGTGTCCACAGGGTGCCAGCTGCTTCTGCGCCCGACAGCTGCCTGCACGTGGCTGGCTGGCACGCCCTCATCGCCACCTCCCCCCACCCTGCGGGCCCCGCCCCTCCGTTTTACCCAATGGTAAAGGCCGGCTGCCACCCAGCAAATGACTGAGAGTTGATGAACCCAGGTGGCCTGGTGGGATGGGCTCCCTGCTCAGCTCGCCTGGGCCGGCCTCCACCCGGGGGCGAGGGGAGCCAGGGCGGAGGGGAGTGTCCTGCCGGCTGTGCTCCCAGTGCCCAGGAGGGTCTGTGGGGGCCGCACGGGGGCCCCACGCGTGAAGGGTGGTAATTGGGAATTCAGTGCCCAGCTGTCACTTCCCTGACCCCAGTCTGATGTCGTAAAGTTGGGCTGCACCCAGGGCACCTGACCATTCCGGTCTGCCCCGGAATTTCCCGGGTTTGGCGCTGCGTCTCCCCTCCCAGGACCCCTCAGTCTCGAGCTGCCCTGGGCGGCCATCACCCATGCTACAGCTTACAGCCCTGGTCCATGTCGTTCCCTGTTTTCCTCCCAACAACCTGTTGAGATAATAATGGTGTAGTTCACAACCGGTGGAGTTGAACAGCCCGGACGCTGGGTAGGGCCTCCACTGGGGACCCCAGTGCTCAGGGGAGACCAGGAACTTGGCAGTGAGCGATGTGTGAGCCCCCACTGCGTAACCTCACCTGAGCCGTCAGGGCACCTGCTGCACCGCAGGGCGGGGCTCGAGGGTGGGGCTCGGGTGTGGGACTCCAGGGACAGGGCGGTCCTGCCCAGAACCCCCGGGGTGCAGAATGTGGGTCCTGCAGTACAGAGCCCTCCCCCGGGGACGGGGACGGCTGCCCTTGGGGAGGTCAGGTCCCTGCAGCACAGGTCAGTTACCGAAAGCAGGAGAGACCGCTTTGTGCGCTAAGGGCAAACGGACAGATCTGAGCGTTACTGCTCTGAGTCCTGGGGGAGGCGGGGCTCATCTGTCCACGCGATTTGTGGGGGGCCCAAGAAGTGGCGGGTGCAGTGCCCAGTGTCACCTGGCTCCGCCCTCACCGGTGAACAGGCTACAAGTAAGTACCTCGAATTCCAAAGCACGAGGAGTGCCAGAGGGCAGCAGTGAGGGTGCTGTGAGGTCTGTCTGTCTGTCCGTCTGCTGCGGAGGGGGTGACATTCCCAGGACAGGGCGTGTGAGCCACAGGGTGCGAGGCCAGAGGGCCAGCAGGCAGCAGCAGGAGGTCCCCTGGGAAGGGGGATGGGGCGTGCAAAGGCCCTGCGGCAGCAGAGGGCCGCGCGATCACAGAGCTGCGGGGAAGCGTGCTGTGCAGACGTGAGGGGCTGTGGCGGGGCTTGTGTGACGCCTGGTCTGACTGGTGCGTTTGGTAAATGGCTGGAGCTGCCCCGTGAGCCGTGCCAGGTGGGACGAAGCGGCCAAGGCTGCAGTTTGGGGGATGCGAGGGTCCTGGGTGGATTTGAGAGAGTCCTGAAGCCAGGGGTGGGGCCCCTGCCCCTGTGCTAGGGGTGTGGGTGACGCTGGGGCAGTTTGGTGAGAAGGGCCAGTGGCATCGTTTCCGGCTGTGTGACAGTGGTTGATTGATTGCACTGCATGGCATGGGGACTGGGGAATGTGGCGGAGCTGGCCCTGACCCCCGATGGCTCTGTTTGGCTGTGGCGATTACAGCTGCCCAAGATACAGGCTTGATAAGTATGATTTTAAAGGATAACATCAAACAAAACATCACTGTTGTCAAGTTATGTTTGAATACGCTGTTGACAAAATCAGTCGTGCGATTCACAAAGCAAATAATGCCGAGTAGGCGAAGTGGAAAGTAATCATCCAATCAATTATTAATAAAAATTTTCCAAGTAAAGAATCTTTACATAAGGCTGTCCAGGCGCTAACAACATGGTCTCAAGCTTATAAAGCGTCCTGCGCGTGTGTGTGTGTGTGTACACAGGGTGGGGCAAATGTAGGTTTACAGTTGTTTGTATGGACAATAATACAGCAATTAATAAATAATGAGACTCACACCTGTAACCCTACGTTTGCGCCACCCTGTCAATACAGCATTTGAGGGCGACAGGGATGCCCTGGCCCCTCCTTCGTCACGGGAAGTTTTCAGAATTGCTCTCTGCCCCCAAGGTGGCCACAGGGCCCGCGCCTGCTGTCACCGCCTGCAGACCTCCCTGGGAGCAGTCCGGGTCCGTGCGGAAGATGGGGTCCTCCTCTTTTCCCTGGGGAGCTCGCGCTGCTCCCGGCTGCGCTCAGCCTGTCCTGCGAGCTTCTGGGACACGGAGAAGGTGGGATTCTTAAAGCCACTGTTTACCAGGCACTTCCTCTGAGTGTCCCACCTGCTGAGCATGTTCACACACAATATGGCACTCAGGCGCAAGGGCCCCCTGAGTGCGAGGCTACCAACTGAGAGCGAGGAGGGCGTTTCCTACAGATGCCGCCGGACAATTGGATGTCCAGACGCAGGAAAGAACAGGACCCTCCAGCCAGCCTTTGCGCCGCGACTGGAAGTTTACCGAGCGCGTCACAGGCCTCGGTGTGAGACCTGAGCCGCGAGCTCCCGGGGGGCGCGGGGAGGGTTTGTGAACCTGGCTTAGGCCAGAGCTCGCAGCTTGGACACAAAGGGCGCGGCCCGTTGAAAAATTAATGAGTTAAATTTCATGAGCATTAAAAATTTTGCTTGTCAAAAAGATTGACGAGAAACAAAAAGACAAATGCAAATCACGTATTTGTCAAAGGGATCGAGTGCAGAATATATAGATGACACTGTAACTCGACAAGAAGAGAAGCAACAGCCCAGACTAGAGAACGGGCAAGAGACTCAGACGGGCGCGGGCATGGCACAGAACTGGGCGTGTGGGTGGCAGACAGGCTCGGGAGGGGCGCTCGACGCCGCTGGCCAGCGGGGAAGCCCCCTCCCACCCGCCGGCATGGCCAGGAAACAACCACAGGCAGCACCGATGTGGCGGGTTGTGGAGCCCGAGCCCTTGGCGGCCAGCAAGGACGCTGGCGTGGCGGGCAGCTCTGAAACCGGCGGGAGGCTCTTATGCACTGAAGCAGACTGACTACCCGATCCCACCGTCTCGGTCCCATGGGAAATGAAAGCTTGTGAAACATAAATACCTCTTGTGAATGTTTATAGCAACTCCATGTATAATTGCCCCAAATGGGAAACAGTGCAAATATCCATCCACAGGGGAAGGGACGAACAAACCGTGGTCCACTCAGACAGTGGAGTCCTCCTCTGCGCAGAAAGCGGATGCGCTACTCATGAACGTGACCAGCGGCCCAGGGTTCCGGAAGCTGACTCCATGGGCATGGGGTCCTGGAAAAGGCAAAGCCACGGGGACGAGACCGGAGCGTGGCTGTAGGGCTGATGGGTGGACCAAGGGCTGGCCTGAGGAGGAGAGGTTTTGGGGGTGCCAGAACTGGTCTGCATCTCGGAGCGTTGGTTACATGATATTATGCATTTGTCAAAACTTAGAGAATTGCACGCCAGGTAGAGTGAGTTTTACTGTATTTAAATACCAAAAAAGTCTCCAAATAGCCTAGAGACTCACCAGAGTGGGTTTTCTTCAGATCTGTGTGGCAGCCCCATGGCCACCAGGCCCTGCCTCGCTGGGGTTTACCCATGGGACACTGGCGTCTGCCTTCCATTCGGAGGGAAGCAGGGCGACCAGGAGGGAGGCCAACGCGCTCTCTGAGCCCCCAGAGCCCCTGGCTCCCCAGCACGCCAGGGCCCTGTGGCCTTACTCCTCCTGTGGGCTGGGAGCGCTCAGGCGGGCAGCTTGTCCACAGTGCGGCCTTGTCTGGATCAGGGTCCAGGGGCTGGGGGAGTATAGGGCCCCGCCTGCCAGCTGAGGGGGGCACACGCCTGCTGAGGGTGGAGACGGCCGTGGCAGGATGCGGAGCTCCCGTCTGCCCCCCTGCCCAGCATGGGAAGGGCCTGAGCCTGCACAGCGCCCCGTGAGCCCCTCAGGCCTGGGGACAAGTGGGGCGTGGCAACTGTTTTCAAGGACCCGCTCATGCTCATGCCCTCCTCCTGGGAGGGAGCTCCCAGCGACAACGGGACAAGGGAAGCCACGAGAGCCCGTCCAGGCCACTTCCGTCCTGACTTCCTGACTGTCCCGGTCGTTTCCCCCACCTGTCGAGGTGAGCAAATGACCAGAGCTCAGAAGTCTTGATTCTTGCTTGGACTTGGAAGCTTCTGAGGCCCCCGAACAGGGGAGAGACGTGATGAAGGTTCGGGGTACGTGTGTGACCCCAGCCTGTCCCGGCATGGAGAGTGACGTGGCCCCACGCAGCAGGCGCCCTGGTTCCCTGGCACCCGAGCACCTGCCTCTCCAGCTTCTGGGGCTGCTGCCATGAAATTCCTCCTGGTGTCATGTGTCCACATCCACCATTTAATTCAAATGACTTTCGTCACCGAGACCTACCTGATAGCGTGAGGCTCCTTAGACTTCAGCTCTGTGTGGACCGTGCTTTCGGACGAGGCTGGGACACGGCGTTGGCTGGAGAAATCTGCTGGGCCTGAGGCGGCCCGTCCCTGGGAGCTCCCAGGGCTGTGGTGCCGATGGGGCGACTCGGGAAGTGGCAGGAAAGGGGAGCTTCTGGGTTGTGGGCTAACGCAGTGGGCCAGCTGCCTCTTGCTGCTGTGACGAAGTACCACAGACCTGGCAGCTTAAAACAATGTGCGTGTGTGCCCACCGTCCTGGGGTCGGGGTCTGGAATGAGCCCCACTGCGCTGAGGCTCAGGGCAGGCCGGCCGCTGCATCCGCGGCCTGCGGCGCCTCCCTCCATCCTCACGGCCAACCTTCAGGTCTCCCCGCTCCACTCCGAACCCTGGGCCCTCTCCTGAGGGTGCTCGTCCTTCCAGTGCTCTCTGTGGGGCGTGACGTCGTGTGTCGAGCTGGCCGGCGCTGGGGACCTGGCAGCTGTCGGCTGTTGCAGCCTTGGCCTGAGGAACGGCCGCCACCCCGCAGCTCTGATCACACATCTTCACGGCCCCTCTCACGCACCCGGGACAGTGGCTCTCAGGAGAAGAGCTTTCCTTGGAGACTGGGATGGGGTCCCACACCTGCGGAGAGGAGCCCCAGGCATCGGGGTGTTCACGGGACACTCATCTAAGTCCTGAGGGAACGACCCCCATGATGAGACGAGAGAGCGAGCGAGGTGGGGGCAGCACGACCTTCCCAGGCACTTGTGGTCCTGCCTCTGTCAGGGACCCAGCAGCGTCGACGCCCACCCATCACTCGCTCCCCAGAGAGCAGTGCCCCCAGCGACGGGGTGCTGTCTCCGCTGCGACTGCGTGTGCCATACGTGTGTCTGTCTGAGACTTTTCAGGCCCCTAGTCGCACCATCCGTCCACCCCATGACGGTCGCCGCCCGCCTGTGCCAGCCTGTGGCCCAGAGAGGTGGCTCTGCTGTGCCCCTCATTTCGTTTTGTTTCCAGAAGTTTCTCACCCAGCCGGTTTCTCTCACCCATGGGACTCCTGCCTGGGCTCCGAGGGGCTTCCGGAGGTGGGGATTGGGGAGCACCTGGGGTCGTTCGTTCCAGTTTATATCCCCAGAGTGTCCCTGGGTCCCTGGAGCAGGGGGACTCTAACACACCAGTGTGAATGGCCTGGAGGTCCCCAGCGTAGGGGAGGGCACGGTGGACAGGCCCTGCTGCAGGGACCTGCCGGGTCACTGCCTTTCTGCTGGGCGTGCTGTGAGGCTTGGCCATCTCAGTTCCAGGCCCCTCTGCTCACCTGAGCCCTTCCCTCCGGCCGCAGGGGCTCCCCAATACTGCCCTGCCCCCAGGTGCCACGTCGCTCTGCTTGTAGAGAACCCAGCCTGCGACAGGTCCCAACCGGCCGCAATGACCATGGCGGTGCATAAGCGTTTTGTCAAAATCTAGATGTGTTCCAGTACTCAGCCCTTAAAGAAAAGATATTTCAGCCCTGGCCGGTATGGCTCAGTGGATTGAGCGCCGGCCCTGCCAACCGAAGGGCTGCTGGTTCGATTCGCAGGGCACAGGCCTGGGTTCTGGGCCAGGTCCCTAGTAGGGGGCATGTGAGAGGCAGCCACACATGGATGTTTCTTTCCCTCTCTTCCTCCCTCCCTTCCCCCTCTCTAAAATAAATAAATAAAGTCTTAAAAGAAAAGAGAGAGTCAACATTTAAAAAAAAAAAGCTATTTCAAAAGCTTCTCTCCTTTGGATGCTTGGCCAGATGTGGACATCGGTTCAACTCCCGTCCAAGGAAGCCCCGGCTCTGCAGGCCCCTCGACATGTAACATCCCCTCCGCACTCAGTAACCGCGTCTCTTTATGTGGAGTAGGTCCTCATCCCTCGTATCTAGTGCGTGAAGAAACTGCATTAGGTTAGATTTGGAAGGTGGAACTCATCTTAAATTAAAAGATCAAATCAGACCCTGAAACCAAGGACACTGTTTACTAAAGGCTGTTTTTTTAAAACCAGAAATTCAAACTCAGTTTTCTCTTTGGTTTCTAATCAGCGCTGAACTCCCCCCTCGGAGAAGGAGGGAGGCTTTGTAATTCAGACGCAGCCAGGAGAGAGAGACAATTAACGGCAAAGTCCAGGTGATTCGATGAATATTCATGGGGGCAATGTAATCAGGGTCTGTTTCTTATCTGCATTTCCATCCAGGCGGTTCCTGGAGTGTCCGTGAAGACCCAGCAGCAGCTGACTCACTGCTCACTGAGGTGCTGGGTCTCTGTCAACAGCCTTCAGTGCTGGCCTTCTGGGCAGCTGGGTGTGGGTGCGGCCCTGCCGCGGGGGGCGTCCCTGGAGGCCCAGCCACCCTGGGAATTCAGGCCACATCTCACACAGGCACCTGGCATTCGAACGGTGACAAATGTTCAGTGGCCTGGACAGCATGAGTGTCCGGGCCGTTTCCCTTTATCCATAATAATAATGATAACGATATAAGTCCAAAGTGGCGTGGGTGACGGCGGGCGCCACAGTGCGTGGCGGTGTGGTCAGCTCTTCCCGGGCCGAGGGCTGCGTGGCCACTGAGCTCTCACTCCTCCTTGGTGTCCACGGGCTCATAGCGGCAGCCCACTGGCTGAGAGGACACGGCAGCTTTGGTCACTGTGGTTCTCTGACTGGGAGTGACAGCCAGTGACCGGAGCTGAGAGGATGGTGGAGCGTGGACACTGTGAGTTGGCCTGTGGCCAGTGGGCTCAGCCCCTTCCCGCTGCCCCCAGCTCTTCCGAAAGAACCCCTCAAGTCCGCAGTCACTGCAGAGTGTCGGCACTCGAAGAGCAGTGAGCATGAGGTGACAATGAGCTTCGCCCATGCCAGTGATGGGAGTGACAGAATGAAACCCGGGGCGAGCCCACGCGGGGACTCGCGGCGTGCGTGGCGCAAGCTTCCAAGGGCCATCCGTCCCTGTCACAGTCTTTGGAGAGGCGTGGACCCTCTGGCCCAGCAGGCTCATGCCCAGCAGTTGGTCCTGGAGAAGTCGTTAGGCATCATTCTTGCAAAGGATGTTAATAAAACACTGCAGGAGTGAAAAAGGAGAAGCCGTTTAAATGTCCAGTCACAGGGCGCTGGGAAGCGATATTGCGGTGTGTCCCCAGTGCAGCTGACCACACAGAGTCTGCCTGCCACTTGTGTTCTATTTAAGAAATCTTACCCGACCCCAAATTGCAAGGATTTTTTCCCAGCAGTTTTATGGTTTAAGCTCGAGCAGGTGGGTCCGTGGCCCACCCTAAGGTGTTTTTACCTGAGGGTGAATGGGAGTTGCAGTTCTGTTTGGTTTTCCCAAATTGGCTTCCAACTCCAGTGCCACTTGTGGGATGTCGCTTCTTTGTTCTCTTTTTCTGTCTGCGCCTTGTTCCGGATAGCTCCCATTCCAGCGCTCCGGTTCACTAAGACTGTCTTTCGTGGTGTCGCATCTGCCGCCGTTCCCACCCAGCGTCCTTACTAATTCAAACTTGTAGGACCCACCCAGGTTCAGAGAACTTTGCAAAGGCTGCGTCCCCCGCCCGCTCCCCTCTTACTGATGTCTCACGTTGGTGGGGTTCCTGGCAGCAGCGGGTGAACCAGCGCCGTCGCTGTTATTAACCGCGCTCCACACTTGATTCCAATTTCATCGGCTTTTCTCTCATGTCCTTCTTCTGTCCCAGGGTCCCATCCATGACACAGCCCTAAGTCTACTCACCGTGTCCCCGAACCTCCTCTGGGCTGTGATGCCTTCGCAGACTTTGCTGGATTTCGATGACTTGGACAGTGTTGGGGTATCGCACAGACTGTCTTCCAGCAGGGATTCGTCAGTCACCCTTCTTGCGTTTAGACCGTGTGAGGTGTCGGGGGAGGAGGGCTGCAGCGGTGAACATCCCCGTGGAGGCCGGGCCGAGGAGGCGTCTGCCCTCTTTGTCCGCTGCAATATTTTTCTTTAAGAAACACGCAGGAGTTTTGTTCTGTGTCCTTAAGTTGTTTGGAATTCTCCTGTGTGGGAGCTGTGTCTGTTCTCCATCCACTTATTTAATCACTTATTTATAGCAGCACAAACGTGGGCGTTTATTTTATAATCAAATACCACATTCCTACTTCTGTGGCTCGGATCGCTCCCGCCTTGGCCCCCGGGGTTTGGCACGGCTACGTGGCAGTCTGCTAAGAAAGTGCTTCCTCACTCGCTGACCGACGTCACAGCGTGCCCAGATGTCCCTGGCGCACCCCGCCCTAGCCTCGGTCCAGCGGGTGTTTCATCTGAGATATTGAGGTGCTTCTATCCACAGGTTCTGTTTGGGTCTCTCTGTGTTTTCCACATTCTTGTGCATGTCTCACATGCTCGTAACTACCATTCCAGTGCCCTGGCTGCTAGTTCTGTCGTGTCTGGGTCTGATTCCGTTGATTGATTTGTCTCCTGGTTATGGCGCATATGTCCCGCTTTCGTGAACACCTGGTAATTTTTGATGAGCCGTCAGGCAGTGAGACTTTTGTGTCGCTGGGCGAAGGCGTTTGCCGGCCTTTCCCTGGCCTGCGGCCTGTGGTTGCTGCGGATGAGCAGAGCCCAGCGAGGCGGGGCCGGCGGGCCGCGCGGGCAGGCCCCGAGCTGCCTTTCCCGAGGGCCGGCCGACCGGCATCCCGGTGGGCGGCGGGGAGCGCCCACGGCCTTTCAAAGTCCCCCGCGCATCGGAAACAGAAGCAGGTTTCCTGTTCCTAATGTGGCGTGTAGCTCACAGTTGCAGCCACTTCTGAAATTATACCGTCACTCAGAAGGACTAATTAAAGCAGTTAATTTTAGAAACAGATTGGGAGGGAGAAATAAAACTGCCTTTGTTAATACATGACATGATTTTCTATGTAGAAAATTCAAAAGCACTGAAAACAAAACAAAACACCGGAAACAATAAACAATTATAGCAGGGTTTCAGGATACAAAGGCAACACACAAAAGTCGGTCGCCTTCTTACACCCCTCAGTGAACACATGGGATTTGACATTAAAAACACAGTGTCACTTACATCAGCGTCCCCCCAACGATATACTTTTGTATAAATCTAACAAAACACGTACAAGAGCTATATGAGGAAAATTATACAAACTCTGATGAATGAAATCAAAGTTCTAAATAAATGGAGACACGTTCCATGTCCATGGACAGGAAGACTCAGTACTGTCAAGAGGGCAGTTTTTTCCAATTCCATCTGTAGATTCACTGCAACCCCAATCCAAATCCCAGCAAGTTATTCTGTGGGTAGCGACAAACGGATTCTACAAGTCATACGGAGGCGAGAGGCCCAGAACAGCCAACTCGGCGTCGAGGGAGAAGAGCTACGGCGGAGGACTGAGGCCACCCGACCTCGAGACCTGCTGTGAAACCACGGTGGCCAGGACAGCGTGGCCTTGGCAACAGAGCGGACAAATAGATCAGCGGGGCAAAACAGAGAGCCCAGAAACCAATCCCCGTAAATACAGCCACTGTGCTCTTGGACAAAGGAGCAAAGACAGCACGATGGACAAAAATAATCTCTGTGACAAGGGACACTGGGACAACTGGGCGTCCACGTGCAAAAGGAAGAAACAGTTCAACTCAGACCTCACACCTTCACAGGAACGAACTCAAACTGGACCCCAGCTTTCAATGTGAAATGCAAAGCCATCAGACTCCTTGAAGATACCGAGAGAAAAGCCCGGTGGCCTTGGGTGTAGTGATGACCTTTCAGATACAACACCAAGGGCGTGACCCTTGACTTGATCAAAATTAAACACCTGTGCCTTGGGAAAGACAATGGCCAGAGAAAGCGAAGACAGGTCACGGGCTGGGAGAATGCATTTGCAAAAGACACATCTGACAGAGGACTGTTATCTGAAATATACAAAGAGCGCTTAAAATTCAACAATAAAAAATAATGTGATTAAAAAATGGGCAAAAGACTTGAATAGACACGCCACTGAAGAGGACCTGCAGGTGGTAAGCGAGCCTATGAGAGATGCTCCATGTCCGATGTCATCAGGGAAAAGCGAGCCGAGCCAGCGCTGAGCCACTGAGCCCGTTAGAGCGGCTGGAATCCAGGGCAGGGGCCCAGCACGGCTGGGGAGGAGGAGGAGCCCTGGGGCTCTCATTCACGGGGCGGGGGGTGGGGTGAGGTGCTGCGGCCACTCCCAATGCAGCTGCTGATGAGATGAAACACGACCTCACCACGTGACCCAGCAGTCACAGCCCAATCCTTGGTATCTACCCCGGGAAGCTGGAAAGTTACATCCGCACGAACACCTGCACCCCGGTGTTGACGGCAGCTTTGTTCAGTCACCAAAGCTCGGGAGTCCCTGAGAGGCCCCTCAGCGGGGGATGGGTAAAGGGACGGTGGTGTGTCTAGACAGTGGAACGTTGTTCAGAGGCAAGAAGAAACGAGGTACCAAGCCATGAAAGGACACAGGGGACTTCGGTGCACGTGACCAGTGAGGGAAGCCCGTCCGAAAGCTGCGCGCTGTGTGATTCCAACTCTGTGACGGGGACACTACCAAGACGGTGATCCGTGGTGACCAGGGGTGAGGGGGGCTAGTGATCGTGCGGAGCCAAAGGGCTCTCGGGGCGGTGACACTACCTGCGTGACGCCATTACGGGGAGCACGCGTCGCCGTGCTATTGTCTGGACCCATGGGCTGCGCCACCCCCGGGGTGAATGCTGATGTGTCCGTGGACTCTGGCTGACGACGGCGAGTCGGCGTGGGCTCAGTGGTTGGGACACATGTATCGCTCTGTGGGGCTGTCAGTGGCGGGGGAGGCCACACATGTGGGGGCGGTGCGTACGGGATATGTGGGAACTCTGCACTTCCCACTCAATCTTGCTGTGAAAACTGCTCTAAAAATAGTTTATTAATAAAAAAATCAGAAAAATGCTAAATTTCAGGTGGAATAATATTGCATAATAACTTCAAAAAGTCACACATTTTAAAGCCATTTTCCCCCAACACCGTTTTCTGGGAGTGATTGTCCAGCCCACTTCCCTCCCAGCGGGAAAGTTTTCTTCCCTTCAGTCTGCTTAGATGGATAGAGAATTAATTGACTTGCTTTATTTCTTCTGCCGTCTTTGCCTGATGTCTGCCCCGGTTTTTTTAGGACTCTTGAAATAATACAGACAAATTAATTAAGATGGCAAGTGGAGTATGAATATTACATTTCCTTTTTAGTATCATGGCTTGGATAGACTATAATTTGAATTTACTACATTTTAATCCTAAACTACTTCTCTGTCTTTGGGGAGGGAAGAGCATCTTTCCAGCGATGCACCACGTTAGGCCGGCTGACTTCCTGCCGTGGATGCGTCTCTGGGGCCAGGGGCGCTGCCAGGCGCCCCTGTGCCTGCCCTCCCTTGTCGGGTCCCTGGGCTCAGTGACATCTCTTGTCGGGAACGTGTGTGACGGACAGTCAGCCTCCCAGCCAGGACCCAGACCTGGGCCTCACCGCCCCTCTGAAGGGGATGCACACATGCACACGCTTTGTGACGTTTCAGCAGAGGAGTGGCCGCCACCATGTTCCATGTGCTTTGCCTGGAAGAGGAGGCGGGACTGGGAAGGACAAAGAAAGGTCCTTGTGGGACGAGATGTGGAAACAGCCGTTCCCACCGTTCTCTGTGGCGAACACCCGGAGCCGTTGGGGGTCCGACGTCGGCGTGCTGGCCTCTCCCGGCCTCTCGGGGGGTGGTCTGAGCAGCGCCCGCAAGTAGTGGCCAGTCCCGCCCAATGTATGCTCGCGGTGGCTCTGTGTGAGGGACGGATGGGTTCCGCCCCCTGTGTGCCTACCCCATGCGGTCGGGGAGGTGCCACGGGCGCCCTCCCAGCACTGGGATCAGCTTCCAGCGGAGGCCTTGCTGCGGGCTGGCCACTGTGGGGTGGGGACGCTTCTCTCTGAAGCCTCCTGCGATCACAGACCGAGCCCCCGCCCCCCCCGCCACCCCCCCTCGCCCTGTGCCTCCTGCACCTGCGCACCGCTGCCCAGTTGCTGGCTCCGGGGAGAGCAAGCGGTGGGCTGAGGCTGGGGATGAGGCCGGCAGGCCCACCGGCGGGAGCCCCTTGGCGGGAGCCCCTCGGCGGGACCCGTCTGCTCAGAGTCCGCCCGTGGCACCGGCTCTGCCGTTGCAGGAGGTGGGCCAGGGCCTCCATCCGAGGGCCTGGGCTACTGCCCCTGGTCCCCTGGCACCATGAAAGTTGCTGCTTTGGTTCTCAGAGCGCATTCCATCCTTGCGGGCAGCTAGCAGCTGTGGTGAAGGCAGGATCCCGGTGAGTGGACATGGCTGCTGAGCAGGCGCACGCTGGCCTTGGCCCAGCTGTGTGGGCATCCCCCGGTGGGGGCGGCCATGAGCTTCGCGGCGAGGCAGCGGCAGCCACGCCCAGCGGCCCCCCCAGGGCCCTGTCCTCTGACGCCTGGGTACTGACTGCTCCGGGCAGGTGTGGGCAGGTGTGCCGGGCCAGGGCCCAGGAGATACGTCCATGGCGACCCGAATCCTTGTGGACAGATCCTCTGCTCCTGCGCCTGTGCTGCTGGAGCCCAGAGCTGCCCGTGCCCACACCTGTCCGTGGCTCCCTGCTGCCCGTGGCCTTCCCTGCTCCCACGGACGTCTGGGTGGACTGTCTTCCCATCACCCCCGAGCAGCCTGGGCACGTGGGTCCCTTCAGAATCGGGGTCCCCGGCGCATCCTCGTTCCCAGAGGGCCTCCCTCAAATGGAGCCAAAGCGCCTCACCCAGAAAGCGGGATGCATGTTCAGTTTCTCAGAGTTTATGGTAATAAGTCAGCAGTGCCTAACAATCATAGGAAAAACATCATAACGTGATTTGATCTTAAAAGTGGTTCTAAGGTAACGTTTGAAAATTACGTTCCAGCCCCTACCTGGTTAGCCTGTGGCGCGTGTGTGCGGACATCTCGGGAGCCACACCAGGTGCTGCCAGCTTTCCCCGCGAAAGGGAGGGTTTGGGGGGCCTCCCGATGATTCAGTCGCGGCCTTTGCAGGTCATTACAGTAACTGTCCTTAGGTTCTCTTTGACTTTCCAAGGAGTGAAAAATCTGTGATCTTCCATCACAGGAGCCAAAAGTTCTATTTTAGTTCATTGTGGAAATTATTCTGCATACTTTCGAGCCTATTCCTGGGGACTTTGCTCTCCTCGAGAACCGCCCTTGTCGCTTGACGGGACTTGCGCTGAGGGCTGTGAACAACCTGCAACCGCGAAGGGTGCAGTGGCGCTCAGAGAAACGGCTCCAGGACGAGGACACTCGTAAGCGGGGTTCCCGAGGGCTCGTGCCTTATGCGTAACCTCCTCACAGAGACTTCTGGGGCGCATTTTACAAAGTGATAGTAACTTCAGCGTTTTTCACCATGGAAAGGGAGATGACCCTGTGAGTCCAGGGACAGGGCGGTCCCGGAACTGGGCACCACGTGACCCACGTGTGAAGCGAACCCGCCCAGTCTGTGTTCTGAACACCACTGCTGCTGTAACTTTAAGTGGAAAAAATAGAAGTGAAAGTTATTTACATTAGCACCATCACGGTTTGGGCAAAAGCTGCAGCAGAAAACCGGAAGAGCTGTAGCCAAATGGCGAGGGCTCTGTGGCTGGGGGCCTCCAGACTCGCAGGCATCTGCCGCCTGG
Organism: Mormoops blainvillei; assembly: GCA_004026545.1. NCBI lineage: Eukaryota > Metazoa > Chordata > Mammalia > Chiroptera > Mormoopidae > Mormoops > Mormoops blainvillei. Next base: position 173,363 of record PVJD01002771.1, read on the forward strand.
AGCGCCCTACTGGGGGGCCTGTCAGCAGAGCCGTCTCCATGTGACCGTCTTCGCTCAGAGCGCCTAACTCCCCCGGAGACCCCCTCCCGGCGCTGGGTCTCCCGCCTCGGGGGCTTCACTCCCAGGTCAGGGCTCTTGCTGGACCTCCCTCCCGGGGGAGCCCCTGGCTGTGGCCTCAGACGTGAATCTGCGGAAGGGCGAGAGGCAGACAGTCGTGAAAACAGAGCGCTGAACCTGGAACCTGCGACACGCAGGGACGGCCGCAGCCCAGCCCCACACCTGTGGGGACGGCCAGCAGGCAGCCTGCCGCAAGTCAGACTTGCAGGTCAGCCCAGCGCCTGCAGCCACTGCGGGAAGCCCCACAGCGATCCCTGTCCGTCAGCCCCCGACGGTCAGGGCGAGGCTGATACCTGACGGTCTCCCTGATGCCGTCCCCGCTTCTGGCCCAGGGCCCACCAGAGAAAACCAGCGCGTGCCCTGACCCACCTCGAGGTGCCCCGGCCCAGGCTCCACGGGCCCCGCCTCCTGTGGGGGGTGTCCCGGGAGCCCCCTTTCCACCACAAAGTCTCCCACCCCTCTGCCTGCCGTTGGGTCTCTGCCCAGCCCAGGGCCCTGGGGTCCCTGCTGCAGCAGTTGCGAAGAAGCTGCCACTGCTGTCCACCCTGGGGTCTTCGTTTACCTCCCACCCCCACCCCTAATCTGGGCTTCATCCAGTCTCATCTGTGGGACTTCTGCTGCTGGAGCAGCGCTCAGAGAATCGGAGGCGTCAGGGCCGGGGGCTTGTGGCCACGTCCCCTACCCCTCACGTGGCGCAAGTGAAGAGACGTGCCACAAGGAACAGAACAGCGGAGGGCCAGGGCGGCGGCTCCCGCCACGGCAGCTGCCTGCCGCCCGGTGTCCGCGGCGGGCGCGCCTGCTCTGTGGCTGGAGTTCTTCCCTCTCGAGGGCGTAATTCCACTTATCCAGTCTGTTTACAGCTGTGCTTTCGAGACAAATCAATGCAGAAATGTGAGGGTTATTATCTCCTCCTTCGGGCAGAGCTGGGGGGTGTGAGCCCGTTTGCCTCCTGCAAGTCCTGTTACAAAGTTCCCTGCGTCGTTAAGGAACAAGCCACACGCTGAGAATGCGACTCTGAAACCCAGGATCCGACTGTCCCGAAGGAGGTCGGACAGCGGCGCCTCCGCGAAGCCCCCCTGCAGAACCGTCCTCCCCAACTGCATCCTGCGAGGACGGCACGGGCGAGGCCGGCTCAGGGTGACGGGGTCCTCGAGGGAGGGTCCCCGCTGCGTCCACAGCTCCATGATGGGTCTGCGCGGGGCTTCTGCCGGCCCACCAGCATCCTCCCCGATCTTAGCCTGAACCCATGCCCCGGAACTCGGAGCTGCAGTCAGAAGCCACCCTCTCCAAGGGCCGCGGCAGCGAGGGGCCTTTCCGTTCCCTGGGGACAGGTGCCCTGCCTGCTCTGCCCCTCCGTCGGCCGCAGGACCTGCCCCGGTGCTGAAACGGTCGTGCACGCGCCTTTCTACTTCCTGACGGGCCTCCAAGCAGAGCTTGTTCTGTGTTTTGTGTTTATTGATTTTACTCTTCTGTGAAGTCTGTTGTTGTGTTGTGGTAAGGAGACAACATGAGCTCTGTCCACCGTCCTCTGCTTTGAGGCACAGCGCCGCCTGGTGGACCGAGGGGTGAGTCACCCAGCAGAGCGCCAGGCGGGCTCGCGTGGCGTGGCCCCCTCCGTCCTGCCCTCCTCCCCTTCCCCAGGGAGGTGGCTCCAGGGCCGGTCCCCACTCCTGACCCTGGAACAGCTGCTCCTGCGCACGCACCCGTCCCCGCTGCTCTCCAGCAGGTGGGCACTGGGCCCCGCCTGGGCCCACGGAGGCGGGAGCGTCTTCCTCGCGGCACTCTCTGCTCGTCCCGGTGTGTCCAGGAGGTGGGTGTGTGCACGTGCACGTGTGCATGCAGTATGCATGTATGTAGCATGTATGCATGTGCGCGCACATGTGTGTGCCATGTGTGAGTGTACGCACATTCCCCTGTGTTTTGAAAACGTGTTCTCTGCCACGGCTCTTTTACAGCAAACTGAGCTGGCAAAAGCGGCCTAACTTTCTTGTCACCCAGATGAAAGTATAAACGGAGAGCTCCGCGTGGAGCCCGAGGCCGCGAAGCCCCTCGGGGCCTGACCCGCCGGCTCGCTCCTCCCCGAGCCGCAGGGGCGGGGCGGCGCGAGGGAGGATCGATGCCTGAGCCGCAGCTCCGCCGGCCCGGCCTTCCGCGGGGACAGAGCCGCGCGCTGGAAGGGAACCAAAATAATAACGCGGCCATATTTTTTCAAGGAAAGTTATTAAGATATTGACACACCGTCCGCACCGGTGCGCCCTGCAGACCGGGCTGATTCAATTACGCAACGCCCTACGCGTGCTGTCGGGCGGCCGGCGCCTCCGGAAAGCGCGGCCGCCCGCACTCCTAGTACCGGAGGCGTTCCCGGAGGCGCCTCACGCTGCGGGCAGGCCCAGCCCGTGCACACCCCCAAACAAACGGCTTCACCGAGGAGCCGTCTGGGTCCCGTGCCCCGGTCCCCCGGCGGGGAAGGCCTCTGGCCTGAGCCCCGCCCCAGCCCATGCAGGGCGGCTGTGTTTAGCCTTCTGATTTTAATCTTTCTCGGGGAACGTTCTAGAAGTGACGACCTCCGGGAGCACTTGTCCTCCTGGGGGGCGTGTGTGAAGCTGGTGTCATCCCCAGCAGGGCTGCCAGGATGGGGCCGAGACTGTGCAGGTGGCCCCAGGACACTCAGAGCCGCCCCCTGGTGGTCAGGTGAGGGAGCGCCCGACAGGAGCAGGGCAGAAACGGGGGGGGGGGGCTCCGGGCAGACGCCGGAGTGAGCGAAGTCTGCGCTGAGGCGTGCACGGGTGTGCGCGAGCAGAAGTCCTTTATGCTGAAACAAAGCACTTTCCTTCAAGGGAAATGCAAATAAACTGTATTTCTACAAGCAGGTAGGAGAGGCGAGTCCTCACGTTTCTACGTAGAGGCTCATCCCCCAGGATTCTGCAGTGGGGCCGCCCTGCGCCCTCTTAGGCATGTTTGGCCACATCCTTGGCCCCCGCCCCCTGGATGCTGCCCTCCCCCCAGTTATGGCAACCCAACGTGCTGTGGCCAAGTGTCCCCTGGATGGAGCGGAGAGAGGGTCCCTGGCTGAGAACCGCTGCTTCCGCGTGGAGAGGTTTTGAAAAGGGCTGCGCCCGTCTGCACAGTTGGCTCCCCTCCCCTGGGTGGGCAGGGGGCGGCCTGTGTGGGGCACCACCGGTGACGGGCGGGGGCGACCGAGGAGACAGCCCCTTGCTTTTGTGTACGGCCGGCTCATTGGATTATTTAGGGTCAGCGTTACTGTTATAACCCTACAGGAGATTTTGACAGTTGAAAAAAATCAAAATCCCCTGTGAAATAAGATCTCTCTGGCACCTGCAGAGCTAACATGGCAGGGGAGCTACGTCCGCAGTGGCCTCTCACCGTCTCTCGCATCCCAGTGGGCGGCCGTGGCTGAGGAGGGGCAGGGGCTGTTCCGTCCCAGCCGGCAGGCAGTGGGTGGCGCCTTCCGCCCCCTGTCTGCAGGGCAGCCTGAGGGCTGGTGTTGACCAGAAGCCGCCCCTGGAGCTCCAGGGCGTCCACGCGGCCTGGCCTGTCAGGCTAGGCCTCACTCTGCGCGGCCTCTGCCTGCCTACCAATGCCCCCCACCTCCTGTGGGGCTCGGTATCGCCGGCCTGTGACCTGGTGGGTCCAACCCCCACACCAGCTTGTCTGTGCTGGGGCACTGCCACCTGCGGCTCTGGGACGGGGGCGAGGGAGGCGGAAACAACACTGACACCAACTAAGTTCTAACATTTAAGACCCAAAGCAGCGTCCATTCACACACGAAGGAGAGCCTGTCCCCTCTGGATGCGTGGCGGGTGGCTGGGCCGGCAATAACGGGGACAGGAGGGTGATGCGGTGGCCTCTGGAGGCCACAGATGCCTGGCGCCAAGCGCTCAGGCTGCGAGGCCCTCCATGCACACGGCTGTCGCTGGACCCCCGGGGGCTAGGTGTCCCTAGGGGGCTATGGAGGAGGGTGTTAACATTAGCACGTTATCGGGGAGACAAACGTTAAGTGTTGCTTTGAGTGAAACAGCAATTTGGGTTTTACAGACAGAAACCATTCATTTCCAGCAAATCGATGTGTGCACAGAAGAGGCGGGCCCGCAGCCGGGCAGATATTGACCCCGGCTGATTTAGGGAGTGGGCGGCAGCCGGAGCCGGGCCGCGGCGTCTGAGAGGGGGCCCGGCAGTGTCGTCAACACCAGGACGTCCCGCTGCGGCTCCGACGCACCCAGGCCCCTTCGCCGAGGCCCCGGCTGCTCTCAGTCGGAGTCAGCGCTTTGTCTGGTGCCCAGGCTAGCGCGCTGTAGACTCTGCAGCGATAGTTCCGTCAATATTAAAGCACCTTTCTCCCCTTTCCGAGCATGAAAATCAACCAATTAAAAAAAATTCTGGACCACGACCAGATCCCTGAGCCCTCTGTTCTGCCCGCAGAGGCCGCGGCATCCCCTGGCCGACTGTGGGGACTGAGACGGAGCTGCAACCATGCTGCCTCTCGCCCCTTCGGCGCCTTTTTCTGGTGGCAGCCAGACGGAGAGCCCCTCTCCCTACCCCACTGGCTTAGAGAAGTGACATGTGTCTGATGAACTCCACGTCAGATGGCAACGAGCCGCTTGTGACACATTCCAAACCGGTTTTCAAAGGGCTTCCTATCTTCAGCCGCCAGAATCAAGTAATATTACCGAATGGGTCTGGATACAAATAGGCTCTGATGTCAGCCGCTAGAGTGTGGACAGGCCTCATTTGCATATGCAGATTAGACTTTTACATATGCACACTCATCCGCCTGCACCTCATCACGTGTGCACGGCCTCCACGCTAAGCTCAGCCCGTGGGGCACGAAGCACAAAGGCGCTCCTGTTGGTCGGGGCGAGTGGCACGTGCCCCTCGCAGCAGCGTCACGGCGGGAGAGACGCCCGCCGCTCAGTAAGGGCGTGTGAAGCCCGTGGGTCCTGAGCAGCAAGAGGCCTGCAACGAAGGGCTCGCAGCGGCCCCGCCGGGCTCAGAGCAGCGCCCAGCAGGCACTCGTAAACGGGGCCTCGCCCACAAACCGCACCGCAGGGAGCGGCCTGCGCCCAGCTGCCCCCCTGTGCCCAGCTGCCCGCCCGCCCTGGGCTTTGCGCGCCCCCCACCCCTCCCCGCCCCGAGCAAGCCCCGGAACAGCATTGCAACCAACGGGACCGAGCTTTACCCCATCCAATCAGAAATTGTGCGACTCTAACCCCGTCAGCCTATTTACCAGCCAGTCGCAGTGGTTCCATTCTGACCCACCAGGACAGTGCCTTTCGGACCAAACGGCGAGGATTTGGAGCCCTGTTTGCATGAGGGACAGGGACGGGGACTTCTGTCTATGTAGGCCAGCCCCCTTCTGGCCCTGAGAGCACCCTTCCCTCTCCACCCAGGACTGAAGCTGGAGTCCACACACCCCACGCGGTGGCAGGAACACTGAGGACGGCTCGGAGGAGTGGGTGGGCGGACCGGCGAGGGGCGGGGCCGAACAGGGCTGTCTGGCCCGAGAGGGTCCCGCTCCAGGGCCGCCCCGCAGCCAGGCTGCGTCAGAGTTGAGCTGCAGCACTGCTGTGTGGCTCTCGCGGCGGCCGTGTCACAGTTGAGCTGTTCCCACGGGACGGTTCCCTCCCCTGCACCCCAAACTCAGGATTCCTGTTGGTGTCGAACTGACAACAATGACCATCATAAGAAAAATCGAACTGACGTTAAAAATGGAATTAAATCCTGTTATTCCAGGACGAGGATAAGTTTCCGGCAATGCTCAGGAGACCGGAGAATGTGGCAGTTAGCAGGAAGGGACCCTGGCGGCCACCGCGGAGGGCTGGGGGGTGAACCGGCGCGGGCTGCCGCGGGCAGTGCCCACGGTTGGCGGCCAACTGGCTGAGGCCTCGGATGCGCCGGGATGCAGGGGCTTGCGTGCACGTTCCTTACTGCATGGATGCAGCACTGGCTCAGTGCAAAACTTTTAAAGAACCAAACGCAGCTTTTGGAAAAGGGTGGCTCTCATATCAGATGTTGCCTCCCGTGGCCCTTCGCCCCGGAACCCCTTCTCACTGCCGCCTTTGTCCGCAAGTCAGACGCAGTAAGCGCGGGGCGCGGACCCAGTTCGGGCGCCCCTCTGACCCCTGTCGGGCGGCTCTCTGCCAGGTGTCCTCCTGCTGAATTGCACAGCGTGACTTTCAAAGACAATCTAACACGTGACATGAGAAAGCTAACGCGTGCAATTCGTTTGCATTTTCCTTTGGCCGTAAACCTGAAGCCGTGTGGGGAAGGGAGGCCGCAGGCAGAGCAGAGAGGGGCCCGGGACAGGACGGGCAGGCCCGCAGCCTACAGCATGGCCTTGTCTCCGCCAGCTGAGCCAAGGAGCGCGGAGTGAGGGTTCAGTGCAGGAGACAGAGAAGCGTGCGAGTCGAATCGGATGATGTAACGGTCGTGTTTGGATGGCCGCTTTTTAATGATGGGTTTGAACTTTTAAAAGGACAGCAAATGGTTGGACCTGATGAAGAGACGTGTGGAGCTGACTGTGACAAGGCTGACCCCAGTTTGCGGCCCCCGGGGTGGGGTGGCGTCTGGGTAATGACGCTGTACTGGGGGAGCAGCTGTGACGGAGTGTGTGGGTGACGGAGCGTGTGTGTGAGGGCTGTGTGTGCACACGCACATGCTTATGGCACAGCTCAGGGCCGAGGTCCTCCCTGGCCCTGGTGTCCCTTCCCGTTGCTCACTTGTGCGGGGCAGTTTGGGGCGTCGGACCTGGGCTCCCGGGTGGGGGCGGTGCCCCACCCCGCGGCTGTGCAGGACCCTGGGTGCTCAGTGACTTGGGAGGGAAGCTCCCGCACCCTTCGAGGGAGTGGCAGGCACCCCTTTTTGGGGGACTGTCCTGCAGCCACCTGCCCGGGGCCCCTAGGTGCTGGGGATGCCCAGCGCCTCTCTGTTGAGTGTGTCTGTGGCTTGGGTTTCCACGGAAACCCCCGTAGCAGAAAGGTCAGGCCCATGAAAGTTTTCCAACTTTCACTGTTTTAAAGAGTCTCATCGTTCCCCTTTCTTGGCCCGCTCAGCCAGTTGTATCCATGGAAACTGGGAAGACCCTGTGGGTCCGCGAGGAAGGCGGGTCTGGCCACTCCCCTGGGTGTCTGCTGGGCTGGGCAGCGGAAGAACCAGGGCTTCCCTAGCTCTCAGGTGTCTCCATGCGTCTGGAAGGAAAGTTTCGGAACAGTGAGAGCCAGCGGGACGAGGTGGGGGCGGGGCGGGGAAGATGCCCATGGCCCAGGGTGGTGCAGGGACTGGCCACGTCCAGGGTGACTGCTGGGGTCCCCTTGCTCTGTGAGCGCGGCTTCACCGTAGCGTCAATGGCCTGGCTTCCTTCTTGGTGCACATGTAAACATAAAAGCACTGGCTGGATCTCGGAAAGCACCGAGACGCCTTTGTTTCCGCTGGAGGACGTGAGGGAGGAAGGGCATGGCCCCTCTTCCTTCCAGAGAACTTCCGATGCCCCTGTGCCAACTCGTGCCCAAGGCTTCTGCCGGTTGTCCCTTCATAGGCCCCTCCAACACGGCCTGCCACCCTGGCACCTGCCTGGGGCACCTGCAGGCTGCCCCACACGCTGGCCCACCCTTGGGGGGCGGGGGGTCGGCACCTGTCTGCCCAGACCTGCAGGGGGGCTTGCCAGAGCCATCTCTGCCTTCTCACTGCCCCGCTCCACTGGCCCCGCCCACTGGGTTCTATCTGGTTCTGTCCCGCCCACCCCCCCAGGCACCGTGGAGCAGCAAATGACACTTCTTTTTATTTTTTTTTAACATCTCCACTGATTTGGCAGGAAAAATGATCTTATTTTAATGACAAATACCATGTGATGTTCATGGCAATGACACCAGATGACCTTTCCATTGTACACTCACCCAGATGGACCCCCCCCCCCGCCCACGGCGGTGCTGCCTGTACCCAGACCGAGCCTCGGAGCTGTGCCCGCCTGTCACGCGGTTTGCAGACAGGCCTGCTGGCACGTTTGGCACAACTTGCTGGTGGTTCCCCTCAAGCAGGGTGAATTGATGCATGATTTCAGAAGGAATTCAGAGTTTTATACGGTTTTCCTTTCTTTTCCTTGAAAATATGATGTGTTTTTCCTTGTCACTGCTGTTACCAGTTACCACGAAGTTGCTGTTTTCCGGCCAGGATGTTGGAAGCCTGAGCCGGGTGGGCCGGGCTGGCTGCCCTGGGGCAGAGCCACTCGGAGACGCTCTGGATGGCACCGCCCACCTTGGCGGCCAGCCCCGCCCCTCGGCCTCCGAAGCAGGTCGTGGGCGCGGGCCATGGCTCTGTGCCCTCCGCTGTCACCTCGTCTCCTCTCTCGGACTCTGGCCCCCCCGTGAGGTCCACCCAGGCGGCCCGGGATGATGGCTCACCTTAGACCCTTCAGCCCCTCGCCTCCACGAGTCCCTTCCGCCAGGGAGGGCGGTGTGGTCGCGGGCCCTGGGGGCCAGGCCGCGCCCTTTGGGGGCCATTGCTCCACCGCACAAGGCGCGTCTGCGTTGCCTTCCTTCCTTCACCTCAGGAAAGTTTTATAACTTTCTTACACACAAATCTCTCATTTTGTGTAGCCATAATCCTATCTCAAATGTGTATTTTCTGCTGCTCTAATGACAGAGATCTGGATTTTCCCCAACTGATTGTTGCTACTGTATAAAAACTATCGGTTTATTTACATGGCCATACTTCCAACAACTTTACAGAACTGTTACGAAATTCTCATAGGTTTTTGTCTTATCGTCTTCAAACTTCGAGGCACACTCTCATTGCACCAGCAAACCAGGACGATTGCAGCCCTGCTGTCCCGTGGCCAGAGGCCACACTCGCCGTGGCTCACGGGGCCGCTCAGAGCCCCAGCGCAGCCCCTCCCAGGATGGAGCCGGAGACCCCGCCCAGCGGCGTTACAGTGTTTTTCTTCTGGGAATCAGTAAATTTTCTCTAATTTCCCCAAACATTGCCAGAATCTGTTTCCTTAAAGTACAAACATATACAGTATGTTCATCATTTAAAATACAATTTTCTTAATGGTTGAAAACGTTCTCTAGCTGTTTCTTCTGAACTGTGAACAATTAGGGGCCAGCGCGTTTCATTTCAGAAATAAGCAGCGCGAGCTGTCTTCATAAGCAGCGGGTGGCGGGGTAATTGAATTAGGGGGCCCCCCACTTTCTCTGCCAGTCACTGAGACTGTAGCGGCGCTGACAACCTCGATGTATCACGTCGGCCTGCGGGGGAAATAATACAGAGCAGGAACCAAGGATGCTAAAAACCAGGAAACAACAGAAAGAAACAACGAGACGGATCTGGTGAAAATAAGGAGACGTGACCACCAGCACCAGGAAGGGAACAAGGGTGTCGCCACAGAGCCCACCTTGTTATGACGAAGAGCCCTGGCTCGGGGCTCAGTGGGCCAGGGCCTCGACCGGTTAGCCGAGAGGTTGCGGGTTCGATTCCCGGTCCAGGCATGTGCAGTTAATCTGTGTTTCTCTCTAAGAGCAGTGAAAAGATGGCCTGAGGACAAAGAGAAAGATAATGAAGGAATATTACAAACAGTTCCGTGGTGATAGATTTAACAACATGGGAGAAATGGACCAATTCCTTGAAAATCATACACTTATCAAATTTCAAGCAAGATGAACCAGACAATCTGAATACCCCCATAATCATTCAAGAAATTGAATTTGTAGTTAACACTACTTCCAAATAATATGTCCAGGCCCTGATCGAGTCACCGGATAATTCTACCAGAAGTCTAAAAATGACCACTAATTTCACACAGTTCCTTGCAGAAAACAGAAAAGATGGGACGCTTCTCAACTCATTATGTGAGGCCGGTAGTACCTTGATTCCAAAGCCAGACAAAAATAGCACAGAAAAAGAGAGGAAACTGCAGATCACCATCTCTTATCAACTTAGGCACAAAAATTGCCATCGAATATCAGCAAATCGAATCAAATGATGCGTAAGGAGAGTCACGACCGAGTGGGATTGATTCCAGGTGCAAGGCTGGGCCAGCACGTGAGGTCATTGGCTGCAGCCCCTCCTGCCGACGGACTCGGGAGGAAACCCTACAGCGCCGTCAGCCCCGCAGGAGAACCATGCCGGAGCCCAGAGTGTTTGTGACGGACGCTCTCAGCAAGTCTGGTCCGGGATGGGGCGACTGGCCCCCACTCGGCAAGGGTCCCCAGGAACGCACTCAAGCGCACATCACAGCGACAGGGCGCCGCTGAGTGGTGTGCGTGGTGCGTGCAGTGTGTGCCTGTGTGTGTGTGCATGCGGTGTGTCACGTGTGAGCCTGTGTGTATGTGCATGTGCCTGAGTCTGCAGTGTCTGCCCCCTCCTGGGCTCTGAGCCCACAGCAGCCCCTTGCAGAGCTGGCCCTGAGTCTCAGTGGGTGTGGGGGACCCTTACTGGGTGGGCGGGGCGTGACTGCAGGCGAGTTCTCACACTAGAGGGAGGCGCGGTGTGTCTGCGGCCGTGGGCTCGAGACTGAAGAGAAACCCTCTTCACTCACGTGGGCTCAGCAGCCCATCTCTCCTGCGGGAAGAAGGCTCTGGAACTCAGTGCCGGCTCAGCGGGGACGGGGTGGGGGGCGCGGCCGTGGGAGGTGCCCTTTGCCTCTCTGAGCGTTGCTCTTTCAGGGACAGTGGGATTGTGTTGTTTCCGGAATTGGCGGCGTGAGCGTGGAGGGCAGGGCATGCCTGAGCTCTCTGCGCTGTGTGTCCGGCGTTTCTCCCCATAACAACTTTCAGTTTGACGGTTTGCTCATCTGCGGTTACGGCTCTGGTTTTGACCGAGTAGCGGCAGACGGTCGCGAGGGGATGGGTGCGTTCTGTGCGTTGCAGATGTATTTCCCGGGAACATGTGGCCCCAGCAGTGTCATCACCGGGAGGGGGCGTCATAGCGGAGTCCCCGGTGGCTGCGTGCCACGTGTGCAAGTGGAGCGGGAGCACCTGAGAGATTTCCCCCCGGCTTCGGGGGTGTGTCTCTGATGTGCCCTCTCGGTGGGGAGCCGCCGTCCAGCGCCCCGAGAATCAGAGTGCCAGATGCCTGGGTGACACAGTTCCATCATGTGGGGTGCTGTTCGGAGCGATGGCGCTCTGCATGGGTGGTGGGCCACTGCCAGCCACCGTGGGGCTGGGGGCAGGGGCTCAGGGCTGCCCTCTGTCTCCCCTAGACAGGCTGAAGAAGGGGAGCGTCCCTCCTGGCCTCTCGGCGGAGTGGGCGCCGACAGTATGAGGGTCCCTCTGCGGCTGGCCTTGTGGTCCCTCGTGGTCCTTTGTGACACGAGGAGAAGAAGTCACACTTCAGAAGGATGGGGTCCCCAGGCCCCCACAGACTGGCAGAGACCCTCAGCAACCTGAGGCGGTGGCCTGGTGGCTGAGCAGATCCTCCACACCACGTGTGCATGCCCGTGCACGTGTGTGTGTGCGCGCATGCATATGTGTCGCGGGGTGTGGGGGCGATGTTCCCCGGACCCTTCTGACTGAGACCTGATCACCAACCCCCAGCCTGGCCTTGAGTTCCGTTTCTGTTTCTGAAGGGATAAAAATCCTCTGTGGGAAATGACTGCACACAGTCTGACACCTGCTGCGCCTCCTTCCTTTCCAACTGTAGATGACGTGAGGGCCACCCCTGGGCACAGTGCGAGGTCCTGCATTGGCCTGAAGGAAAGGGCACCTCGGAGCCGGCCAGAGGGGTGGAGGGGCCCGGCGCGTGGAGCTGGGACAGGGCCGGCAGTGGCAGCGCTGCGATGGGAGAGGTGGGGGAGTTTGAGCAAACCGCCGAGAGGAGGGGGTTCAGCAGAAGGGCACCTGTGGATGGTGCTGTACAGCCCCCCGGCCCCCAGCCCGATGTGCCATTGTCCTCAGTCTTGGGGACCATCCCAAGGGGGCCGTCCAGGTGCAGGTCTAGTTCTCCTGAGAGCAGTTGACTTTACTCAAACGTACGTTGGAGAGCAGAAACTTTGACTGAAAAGTGACGGGCAGGCAAGGCCGCAGGACATCCTGCGGGTCTGGGGGTCGATGCCCTTCCCATGACCATTCAAGCACCAGAGTCCCCGCCGTGGCACTGGCCGAGCGTTTGCAGGGCTTCACCCAGCCTTGAGCAGGGGACACCCTGTGCTCCAGGCCCCGGCGCCGATGCCCCTGGGAACCGGCCACCGTCTCTGAGGACAAGAGCGTTTTATCCGTCTCCCTCATGCTTGGGGTCTCCGGCCTCGTCGCTCTCATTTCTGTGGGAACACCGGCTGGGTGGCTCCTAACGGCAGGAATTTCTAAATCGCTGGAGACCAGTCACGCAGGCAGACACGGGCCGTGGGTTTGGGGCAATCGGATTCGATCTGGAGGCCTCCGTGGAAGCTGGTGGGGGGCCGGGGCCTCTTGTGTCTGCTGCTGGGGTGGGGCCCTGTGACTCCCGAGCGGCATGGCAGACGTTCGAGGTGCCTCGTGGGCCTTGAGCTCCTGGAGGACCGCGGGCTGCCCCGCCTCGGGTGTGACTTGGTGTCAGGTATTTGAAAGGTGTGGCCGGATGGTTGGGAGACGCCGCTGTGCGCGCCTTTGGCCCCGACAGGACCCAGAGCCGGGTTGAGAATGCTCAGTTTCCCAAACCAGAAGACACGGATTCTATGAGGGAACAGCCAGAAACAGATAGACACAAGCAGAGCGGGGAGAGTGAAGCCCCCGTGGGGGTGGGGCTGCGACTGCTGTTTCTGGCGTGCTGGCTCAGCCACCCGCGGGGGGCCCTGTCCCGGCGTCCTGCCCGGCACCCTCCCACGTGGAGCTCGACGTGGAGCCTCTGCCCACGCAAGTCCACCCGTCCCGTGCAGGATGGACCCACCACTTGGGCCTCCCGCGGTCCAGCGAGGGCATCAGACGCCCGTAAATCCTGGCCCTCTCCTTTGACGCCCCATCCCTCCTGATTCCCACGAAGAGCTGGGACAGGCCAACCTCTCTCTCCCCTGGGACCCAGACACTGGCAGCTGGAGGCCTTGGGCATGGGAGACCCTGGCCCTGGAGGTGGGAGTCTGTCGTGGCAGACAGGTCTGTGACGAGGGCCGTGGACTGGCATCGCCCATGGGCAGCCCTGCCGCTGTGGAAGGGACCCCCGATCACTGACTGTGTGGTTGGCCCAATGCGGCCCATGGCTGCGGGACAGCGAGACCCCAGGCTTCCCAGACAGTGGGGTCGCTGTATCCCGAGCCCAGGCTCAGCCAGGGGCTGGGCCCAGGGGCTGCTCTGACAGGACACGGTGTGGAGGGTCCTTGAAAAGAATGCGTTTCCTTGGACACTGGTTGGTCAGGGAGTCTGCTCTGAGCTGGGGGCCAGAGGCAAGCGCTGGGGACACGGGTCATGGCCCCTTGGATTGATGAGCCCTTGTGTGCCCACTTGACCTGTTTAAACTTCACCCTACAGGACAGATACCGAATTATTGTCCTCATGGGAGCGCCTTGGCCCCTGTCCCTCCCCTCTGGGTGCAGCCCCTTGATCTGTCCCCGGCAGGAAGTTGCCGTCCCTTGGTCGGACTCAGCTGTCCTCCAGCACAACCCTCCCTGGCCGCCCTCTCCTTCAGGGGTGATGCCACGTTGCTGAGTTCACCGGGCCTCTTCCTTTCCACCGCGGTATCCCCAGCACACCGCCGTCCTGCTGTGTGTCCTTGGCCCTGCCACTGCCCCCCGCTGGCTGGGCCCGTGGGCCCTGTCTTCTCCCAGGTGAGCAGGAGGCAGTGTGTCCTCCCTCGCGAGGGGCCCACGCCCGGGACACGGAGCTTTGAAGCCCCCCGTTGCGTCTGCATGGGGAGAAGCGGCGCCTTTCTGCCTTCTCGGGCGGGCGGGGCCCTGCGTGTCGCCTTGGCTGGCCCTGCACCCGCTCGGCCGCGGCCACCGGGGGTGGGAGCTGCAGCTGGAGCAGCGGCAGCGGGTCGCAGATGCTCGGGCAGACGTGTTTTCTCCCATTTCCACCCCCTTTCTAACGGAGCTCCCACGGCGGCCGCCCCTGAGAGACGCAGAGATGCTGAGCTCCCAGGCGGGTCCCAGCACCTTTAACTTCTGCATTTTTTTTTGCAATATTTTCTCACTTTATTATTTTTTCCGTCATGAAATAATTTAACACAATCCGTACCCTTGACCTTCAGGGAAAATAAAGTATCATCCTTTGAAACAATGTACATGCATTTCATTTGTCTGATTACTTGTTCAACTTATGTTTAAAAACTCATCAACCCACATTAGCATAATCACACACACGCCTCTCCCTGCCTCTGCCTCGTTAATGGCCCCAAGGGTCGATCGGTCTTGCCTCCCCGGCACCTTGGGGAGGGTGAGTCCTTCGAGCTCTGGGATAAGTCAGCCCAGGGCTCACTGAGGTTCCAGGGGAGCGCACGCCCCGCTCTCGCGCTGGGCTCGCGGGCGGTCGGCAGGAGCAGGCCCTGCGGCGAGGGCGTCCGTGCCACCAGCAGGTGCTCCTGGGTCTCACCACAGAGGGACTTAATCTTGTCACCCCTGTCACAACTGAGGCTCAGTCATCCCGGAACGTTGGAAGGCCACCCAGAATTTGGTGCACGGCTGTCCCAGCGCCGGGGAGGGACTGGGGACTCGTCCCTGGCTTCTCCTCCCTTGCCTTAGGGCAGCTCCTCGGCGTGACGCCCCACTGGCAGTGGTCGTGCCCGTGTGATTTATGGGGTGACTGAGTGGTGATATGGAGGGGCCGGTGACACCGAAAGAAGAGTTATTGTCGCTCGCAGTTGCCCTGGAAAGGAGAGAAACGGCAGCCCTGCAGGGCCGCCGGGACTGGAT
>PVJD01002772.1:0-188248 GCA_004026545.1 Mormoops blainvillei
GATGGTGGCCAGGGACCCCATCCGCAAGCTCCCCCCCCCCCACCGGGGCTGCTGACAGCCCCGGGTCCCCCGCTGGCTGGTGGCTGGAAACTCCAGTTCCTCAGCAGGTGGGACTCTTCGCAGGACCGCTCCCCACGGGACAGTGGGCTTCCCTCCCAAGCCAGCCACCTGACGCGGGGTACGGCACAGAGCCCCCAGGCTGACTGCCGTCCTGGGGGTGCCACCCATCATTTCTGCCACGTACTTTTGGACACGCAGACCCGCTGGTGCAGGGAGGGAGGAGCTCCCGCAGGGCGCGGGCGCCGGGAGGCGGTCCTGGGCCCCGTGGAGGTTGGCGGCCACAGCGCCCAGCCCACACTCCCTGCTCTGCAGCCAGCTTGCCCCTGGGGACCCACAGAAATAGGGGGCGCAGTTTGGTTTTAAACAACGAGAGTCCACTCACTCCGGGGACTGTAAACTCGCCCGTGGTTTGCTGAGCACGTGTTGTGGGGGTGGGTAATGTCCTTCCTCTCTTGGTGGCATGTAATCGGCACTTTGCACACTTTGTGTTGTGCTTATCTGACATCCAGACATTGCATACAAGGTGCTGTCGGGATCCATCACTTCATACGGGGTCTCTCTCTCCCCACCGAAGTAACCAACCTCATGTAAGATTCTACCTGTGTTCCCTTTGCTGCTGTGATGCAGTGACGCTGGGACACAGGCGGACCAGGACATCGGGGACATTACCTGGAATCACACACGTGCACATGAACCGCACCCGTCTGGGCTGAAAGTGCCCGGTCTCTGCCGCGAGCTGGATTTCTGGTGACAGCAGGCAGGGACCTTGCGCCGAACAAGCCTACATGCCGAGGGGAAACGGTCTCGGACCTGGGCAGCAGGCCCTGCCCGAGCGGGGGTCCGGAGGCAGGGCAAGGACGACGGCCCCTCCCAGGACCCGGGCTCCGGCAGCGGGTGGCCCAGCAGCGCCCGCCCCTCTGGCTCTGAGCGGATGCGCCTCCAGACGGACGCGGGCCTTCCTGGGTGCCTGTGGTCTGAAGCCAGTTGCTGACCCCGCGAGCCGCGCCCTGGGCTATTTTCGGAGCTTGAGCTCAGAGCCCGGCCCTGCCGCCCTCACCCTGACCCCCTGGAAGTTAAGTGGCCAGGGGTGGGGAAGGCTCTTCTCTCGCCCCGCATTTGTCCTGTCCCCAGAACCCCTCCAGGGCACAGCCATCCCTGGCGAGTGGGGCGGGCTGCTCGGGGCACATCCCTGGCCAGCGGCCACCCCCAGCCCCTGGAGCTTCCTCCAGGCCCGAGTCTGTCCCAGGGGAGGGGTCGGGGTCTCGGGGACCTGCTGCTCGGAGAAGCCAACCTCCCCCCCTCCCCCACCCCCGCTGGCTCTGCAATCGGGGCCCCTGTAAAGGACTGAGGATGGCAGGTCAGTCACCCCTTCCTCAAACAGGTTCGACTCCTGCGTTCAGGGTCAGACCTGCACAGCTGCTGAGGACACTCGGAGTGTGGCCCCGGCCTCGCGGTCCCGAGATAACGCTGAAACCAGCGGCGGGCCCTTCCTGCACTGCAGCCCAGCCCCCCATGACAAGGGTTAGGACCTCCCAGTGAGGCCCTGGGGAGGACAGTGGGGACAGGCCCTGACGCGTGGCCCCCCGGCACACCGACCATGCACCTCCTCCAGTTTCCCACCCTGACACTCTACCCCCAGGCCCCAGCTCAAGGGTGGGGGTTCCTGGAGCCAGTGATGGTGGTCCGCCGAGGCCCGGGCAGGTTGTGGGGGCTGCACCCGTGTTTCTGCGGAGGCTCCAGGCGCAGCCGCTGGGATGAACATCCAGTGCCCTCAGGAGGGCCCCAGGCTGGGGAGTGCACAGCTGAGGGGCGGCTGTGTGCAGGGACCTCACAGAAGGCTCCCAAGACTGCCAGTGGGGGCGACCAAGCCATGGCTGGGTGCTGGGGGGACGGCCCAGGGGTGGCCAGTGTCGGGGGCCACGGCTCACAGTGGCTGGTCACGCTGTGTGGGATCCCCAGCTCAGC
Organism: Mormoops blainvillei; assembly: GCA_004026545.1. Taxonomy (NCBI): domain Eukaryota; kingdom Metazoa; phylum Chordata; class Mammalia; order Chiroptera; family Mormoopidae; genus Mormoops; species Mormoops blainvillei. Next base: position 2,026 of record PVJD01002772.1, read on the forward strand.
GGGCAAGGGGCTCGCTGAGGGGCTGGTGGCGGACGCACCCTTTCCTCCAGGGCTGTGCCGCCGCAGCCTGGGCAGAGGCCGGGGCTGTGGGGCCTGCTGGCCGATTTGACATCCGGCCGACGTCACCTCTTTATATTGCATTCTACGCGTTTCTCATCCTTTCCCTTCCTCCAGCCCCCTGCGTGTGAGCCCCCCCACTGCTCAGATCATGGGTGTGCCTGTGCACGCACGCCTGTACCTGTGTGCATGCAAGTACATGCCTTTCATGCATGTATGTACGCCCGTGTGTGTGCGTGTGCTGGGGGCTTCTAGCCCTGGGGCGCCCTGCCCTCTCCTCAGCGCCCAGCCCGGTGGGTCGTGCTGTGCTTGGGGCACGCACGTCGGCGAGGTCTTCCGTTCTGCCCCGTCCCCTCTGTCCGTGAGGACGCCTCAGCGGGCGCAGGCTCCCCTGCCGGGGGCGCTGGCCTCCAGGCCTGCCTTGCCGGGCGGACTGTCCGCCGCCGTGGCTGCCCCCTGCCCAGCCCGGGAGCTGCCCCGGCGTCCGTGGGCCTCCGGCATCCCTGGGGGTTCAGTGAGCCCGCTGGTTGGGCGCCCCAGGACGCCCTCTGTCACTGCCTCCGGCCCCGGGGAGGAGAGACCATCTCCCACAACGTCCACGCTGCCTGCCCGGGCAGACAGCTGGCAGGCCAGTGGGAGGGCGCTTGTCACAGGCCCGCACCCCGCAGCCTCGGGGCCAGCCCCCCCTCCACAGAGACAGGAGGACAGGCCCTCCCCACAGCTGCACGTCCTGCTGCCAAGGCCAGGCCGAGGGACGTGTCCTCCCCCGCTGAGGACGAGGGTGGGGAGTGTCGCAGTTCGGTTCCTGCTAGTGTGGGTGTCGGGGGGACCATCCTGAGTCTCTGCAGGGCCCAGGGCCTCTGCCGGACCCGGGTTCAGAATGGAGGGCCCCGAGTGTCCCCCAAGTGCCACAGCCGCCCGACGGGCCGCGTTTGCCTGCCTGGTGTGCTGGGCGGGGCCTGCCCTTCCTCTGGCCACTGTCCGGGCCTCTTGGCGTCCCGCGGTGGGGGTCCAGGGTCTGGCAGGGTGGCCCGTGCAGGCTGAGGAAGGTTCTGGAGTCCAGATGGCGTGGGCAGTGAGGGGGGCAGACGGGTTCAGACGGGGTGGGTGGGGGCAGCTCTCAGCCCCAGTGGGGGGTGGTCCCGGAGCCCACAGGCAAGCCCTTGAGCCGGGTCAGCTGCTGAGTCTCAGAGAGGGCAGCGTCCTGGATGACGGGGTCCTCATTCGGGCTGGAACGCACCCCAAGTGAAGCACCTTCCGGTAACCCCAGGAGCACACTGCCGGTTCCCAGACCTTCCCTGCAGGACAGCGCGGGCCCGGCAGCGAAGGCCCCTTTCCGGGGGCGGGGGGGCCCAGCTCTGCGGCGAGGAGGAGGCCCCTCACAAGGGCCACCCTGCGCCACGCGGTCCCGAGCCGAAGCCCGTCCAGGCCACAGGGCGGAGGGCAGAAAGCGGCTGGAGCCAGAGCCCAGCCAAGGAGCCTCCCCTGTGCCGCTGCGGCCAAGCCGGGCCCACAGACTTGAAATCACCGCGTGAGGCAAGGGGTGGACCCTGCCTGGCATTGGCAGCGCCCCTGGTACCTCCCTCTCCTGAGGTGCCCCTCAAGACCCCACACTGCCCAGACACGACACGGGAGTGCTGTCCCAGAGGCGAGAAGGCCCCCACACTGTGTTCTGACACATGGAGGGAGGCCGGGGTGCGCGGGGTGGGTGCCGCCCTGGGCCCCGCGTGCAGGGGCTGCAGAGCGGGAACCTCAGGGGGTGGCCACCCTGGGAGGCAGCCCCCCTTTCCCCGTCGTTCCTAGTAGACGGCGTCCATTCTCTGGGAGAGGCAGAGGGCCTCAGTGGGGTTTGGTTGGGGGCTGCAGAGGGGCGGGCTGGGTTCTCAGGCACTGCTGCCCTCAGCAGCCCCAGGGACCCCCACCTCTGGCTCCATGGGAACAGGGGCTTGGTCAGACTCATCATCAGCCTCACGGAGAGCTATGTCCTGTCCGGTGACAGGCCGGTGAGAGCAGGAGCCGCCAGAGCCCTCCGTCCCCACCCCAGGGGCTCGCCGGGCTCTCGGCTTTGCTCTGCAGGCGTGTGGGCGGGCCCGGGGCAGCCGGGCTGGCAGAGGCCAGCGCAAGGGTCAGAGATCATCCACGCCCTCTGGATCCGTGAGCAGTGCCCCCCGAAACAGACCCTGCCAGTCCCCCCGTGAGAACAGAGCACCAGAGAGGGCACCAGATGGGTGGCTCGGGGATTCTGAAGCTGAGCAGGCGTGACCAGGGGTGGCGGTGGCCGAAGATTCAAGTCCAGTCAAGGCGCCCAGCAGGGCCCCTGGGAACAGGTGGACCAGGGCAGGAAGCCGCTCCCCACCTACCAGCTGTGCAAACCTGGGACAGGCGTTCTGCCCCTCTAAGCCCACTTCTCGTTGGCAGATGGGGTGCATCCCCACCTCGGGGGTGCTGGGAGGTCCCCATGACCTTGGGGGCAACCATCTCAGCCCCACGTGTCCCACTTGTCCCGTGACCTGTCTCGGCCGGGCCGGGGGGTGACAGGAGAGGCGTCCAGGTGGGAGGAGCTGAGCCACACGGGTCCACCCGGGGAGTGGCGGGTGTTGTGCCTGGTGCAGGCGGGGCGGCCTGACAAGAAGAATGTCACCAGCGCGTTGGGCAAGTCCCTGACTCCGCTCGATGACTGTGGTCTGTTTTCTGACAGCAGCGGGAGCCACCAGGACTCTCCAAGGCGGCTGCTCACAAGGGAGACGCTGTACGGCCTTTCGTCGGGGCCCAGGGCTGGGGGAGGTGGAGGCGGGCCGGCTGTGGAGATCCAGCTACACCCCGAAACTAGACCCCTGACGTTTAAGGACCACAGAGTAAAAGAAAACCGATTTTTAATTACTTTTAAGCTCCAAGGTTACACAGGAAGGTAAGCTTGGAGCACCTCCCAGGGGCTGTGATGTGTCCCCCCCGCTGCCACTGCGTCTGGTGACCTCAGTCAGGGCCCTGCTTCCCACTCTGCCGGAGCCGGGCACCGGGAGCCCGGGGGCCGGGCCTGCGGGCCACCTGCCTCGCCCAGCCCGGCCAGGGTCCCCCTGCGAAATGGGACGTGCGGCGAAACAGCCTCTGAAGCCCCCAGACCCCCACCGCCTGGGAAGGGGCCCCGTTCTCCACAGAAGGGGCAGAGAGAGGCACCTGGACCTGCCCGGCCTGGCGGGGCCCTCTGGGTGGGCCCTCTGGGTGGGGCTTCTTCCGTGTCCTCACAACAGGGGAGGCACAGGGGCGCCCTGGGTGGAGGGGGCCGTTGGGGCCCGGGTCGAGGGCTCCCTCTGCTCGTCCTGGCCCTTCGTCCAGCGAGCCACCCCGCACAGGGCCCGGGATATGGCGGCAGCTTCCCGACATTTGAGGTTGGTTTTCAGGTGTGAATCTGAGCTTACCCAGCAGTGCCGGGCACCCCCAAACCCCTTCATCTCCTGAGGTGGCTTTGTCTCCACCTGGGAGGGAGGAACCTGACACCAGCTTTGCCCTGACTTCAAGTGACCGTCACGAAGCGGCCCCCGGTCCTCTCTTCCGTGCCCCCATCATAATGGCCATCATGGCCTCTGGGGAGCCCTTCCGGTTCACCGGTGGGGACCTTGCTCTGCCGCATCAGGGCTGAGGGCTTTCGAATCTGAAAGTCTCATGAGAAGAACCAACGCGAGACTGAAGTCACACTGAATCGGGAGCGTGGGCCGTGGTGTCCAGGTTACAGAGCCGCGCCGTCCGCTTGCAACGCCCAGCAGGCCTCGTGCGGTGGACGCGACAGCCTCCCAGCCCCTGGCCAGGAGCGGGTGGCCTGCAGCAGAAGCCAGGACCCATGGCCCGAGGGCCAGGCCGACCCCGGCAGCCCCGCCTGCAGCGTCCATGCGGACAGGCAGCCCTTGCTTGCACACCTTCCTCGTCTGCGGACTGGCCGCTTCATGAGGGCGCCGCCGTCTGGCCCAACAGACTCATCTGGAAGCCAGCCTCCGGCTTGCCTCGCACAGCCTCCTTAAAGTCTCCTGGAGGCGGGGGATCCCCAGGAAATAAAAAGCACTGTCTGCAGAGCTGGGGGTGCCGATTACCAACCCCCGCCGGACGGTTCCTCCCCGACCGCGCCTTCCGGACGGAACCGTCGCAAAGCCACACCGTGACCGAAGACAGCAGAGTGACGCCTCCTCAGGCCCCGCTTGGGCATGGACCCTCTTCCCGCCCTCTCGTCTCGGCGCTTCCAAGACACGGCCTTCCCCGGGGTCCCTGTTTACCGCCCAGGCCCAGGGGAGGCGCGGGTGCCTGCCGGGGAGGCTGGGCCTCGGCCTCTCCGTCCTGCAGCGGCCGGCTCCCCGGCACAGCCAGCGCCTGCGTGCGCTCGGCCCACAGGCAGGTTTCGGCAGAGAGACGGCAACCGCCACGAAACAGACGTGGCTTGTCCTTATCAAGGGCTTCGCAGCACCGGCTTCTAACAGGACGCAGACAGTTTGCACAGGCCGTCCAGCACAGGCTCGTGACGACGGGGCCTGTCTGCGCCTGGCCGGCGGGGGGTTCCGCCACCGCCTTCACTGCCGCAGTTCATTTTTTCCAGAGCGGCTGCATTGACTAAAATGATCTCAGTTGTAAGCTGCTATTAACATGTCACAGACGCCACGTTTTTTTATAAAAATAATTCAAAACAAATGTGTCAGCCCTGGGAGCGATGAGAATGTTTGCACGTTGTGACGCGGAAGCCCATGGAAGGTTCCACGGCCCTCCTGCTCTTGTGCTCAAATCCAGCGCACCCAGCAGAGTGCGGCTCCGGCTCCAGCAGCGCTGCGCGGACCGCCATGGGGGTCAGTCCCCTAGGCCCCCCACCACAACCTCCAGGTGTTCCGCGTGGTACCCCAGCTCGGGGACGCTTCCTGCTGCTGCCGTGACATAGCGCCACCAGCACAGGTGTGTTCCCTTCCGGCTCCGCTGGGGGGCCTGGGCAGGTGTCCGTGCCCTTGGGGGTCCCTGCGTGCGGTGAGGCGGGGCAGCCTGGGCTCTCGGTTCCTCGCTGGGGGAACATCTGCGATCCAGACCCGGCTCTGCCCACAGGGGCTCCCGTCTGGCCAGCGGGGCGGGGGTGGCGGAGGACGGGAGACCTGACTCTGGCTGCGGGTTTGAGCCGTGTCCTCCCGTGAAGCAGGGATGCATTGGCCCCTGCCCCCCTGGGGGTCCCTGGGCCATGAGGTTCTCACCGTGTGGGGGGCGGGAGGCTCCTGCTCTGGGAACTCCAACCACCAGGGTTTCAGCAGTCTGCGCGGGGCCGTGGGAGAGGCCCGGGCCGGCCAGCGGGCCACTGGTGCTCTCTCCCTGAGAAGGGAGGCCTCTGCACTGCAGGGCAGGTCCCCGAATACTCTTCGGGGTGCCCTCTAGGGACCCTGACCCACTCAGTCTGCTTCCTGCCCCGTGCACCCCAAAGCCACTCTGCCTGACCCCGCCCTGGCTGTGCTCTGGAACTCCGGAACCGGGGTCGTACCGGTCACGGCCGAGGGCACGGGTGCAGGGAGGCCCTTTTCTGAGCCCCTGTCGGCTTCCACAGACAGAGACCTTGGACTTCTGCCTCACCCTGGGCCGCTCAGACCCCCGGGGTCCTGGCCGCGCAGCAGCCCCTCTGCGACCTGTCCCCGTCCCCAGGTGCAGACAGCTTTGTTGCCCAGTCCTGTGGTCGGGCTGCCAGTTTCCTCTCTGCGCCCTCGTGGTGGACGCTGCTTTGTCCAGGCCCCTCCTCCGAAAGCCCTGCCCCGAGCCCGTGCTCTCCCCATGAGGTCAGCAAAGGGCTCTGGGGCTGAGCCACAGGTGAGCGGCCGAGGACAAGGGCGCTATAAACGTCGCATTCAAAAGCCAGGAGCAAATAAAACAATTCAACCCAGAAAGGAGTGTGTACGTGAACTAGCATTTTTAAAACAAAAGAATCACCGAACAGCAGGAGTCCGGCAGCTCACCAGGGGGACGCCAGGGGCCTCTCCCGAAGTCCTCCTGCTCCGGATCACGGCTCCCCGCCCCCACGCCACCTGAGAGTCACTGTCAGGTGAAGGACGCAGAGGAAAAAGGGCGGCGCAGGAGGACACGCCTACGGTGTGGGGGTGGCAGAGACTCTGCCGAGAAAATGACCGAAAAGCGAGCCACAGTCGTGGTATTTTAAATTAAATCAAGAAAACAGATGACAAGATGGAGAATTTTACCAAAGAACTAGAACGCATTCCTAAGAAATCAGATGGAAATTCTGGAGCTGAAATACTCAGGAAGGGAGATTAAGACATAAGCCCGTGGACCTGGCCACCGACGAGGCTCGGGCTCAGCGCTCAGGCGGGCCGGGGCGCTGGTGGCGTCCCCCCTCCTTGGCCCCAGGCGCCCCCTGCCTGGAGCAGCCTGGCTCTGAGCCAGCCCCAGACGCGCCCTCCCGGCTGCGGGGCGGCAGCCCGCGTTTCTCCGGACTTTCCTGACCAGCACGGGGAGCGGGCTTCGGCGGGGTCAGCCCGGGATCCTCTGAGGCCAGTTCAAACGGCCGACAGTAGAGGGTTTCTAAGCAAGACAGGCTTCCCGACGCGGGGAACGGGCTGAGGCGGGAGATCTCAGCCAGTCGGGGGGAGCCTGCACGCTGAGGGGACGGACCGGTGGAGGACGCCCTGAGGGGCCGACCCCAGGCCGGCGGCTGCGGGACCGTGGGGCCCAGAGGAGTCTGCCCCCCTGGCAGAAAGCAGGGAAGGCCAGCATGGGCCGGACCCCCGGCAGCCTGGCCGCAGAGCTGGGGCGCCTCCCACCACCCCCGAAGGCCCCCCTTCTGCACTTCCCGTCCGGGGAGAGGAAACACGGACCCTTTCAGGCCACCCACCGGCCTCTAGAAAAGTTCTGTAAGAACTTACGGTGAAGAGAGTGGGGGACCAGGGAGGGGTTGTCGGGGCGCTGGGCTGCCTGTCTCCCCTGGAGGGCGTCGGCCCCGGCACCCCACGCGCGGGCTCCGACTCGGGGCTGGGAGCTGGGGACGCTGGAGACGCGCCCACGCCCGCCCATCGCCGCTGAGGGCAGGCAGGAAAGCGCGACGGCTCTGGAACCCCTGGAAAGCCAGGAGGCTCTGCCTTCTTCGCCTCTTCTGTAACTAATACCGGACCCCGCTGCCGACGCGTAAACGTTTCGTTTCTTTCCGAACTTCGGTCGATATATACGTGAGCTAAAAGGACAGGATTTTGGCTGCAGAGCAGGATGCAAAGGTTTCCCGCGGCACAGCAGGGTGTCTCGGGGGAGGAGAGCCAGCAGGTCGAGGGCAAGGAGGCCGTGGGGCAGCCGCCGAGGGCGGGAGAGCGTCGACACGGTGTCCGTGAAGGACAGACGGGGCCGGTGAGGAGGGCCCGAGTGAGCGGACACTCAGCGACAGTGACCGTCCCGGGAGGAGATGGCGGGCGCGTGTCCTTGGTCGTCATGGGCCGGGCTCCCAGCAAACAGATACCTCGTGGGCATTTCTGTGCGGAGGGCGCGAGGGCCTGCGTGCGCAGGGAGAAGCCGAAGTGTGGCCTTGCTCCAACAGCAGCCCCGCTCGACTTCGGGGCGCTTGGCACTGGGGGGCCGTCTGAGGAGTCCCGGACGGAGGCCAGGCCAGACCCCCGACCGCACGGACGGGCTGCGGCTGGGGAGCTCCCCTGGCAGCGCAGTTGGTCTGGGTGACACAGCTCCTTTAGGGCAAAATGCACCCAAGGGAGGGAGGCAGGGAGGGAGGGAGGGAGAGACCCAGCAGGGAGCCGTCAGAGCTCACAGGGCCGGGACCGCCATCCTGGGGCACCCTGGGGGCCGCGCCACCCACGGCAGTCCACGCAGGCACTGCTCGGACCCATGCGGCGGGGCGGTGAGCCAGCTCTCGGAGGCAGCTTCTTTGGCTGGCGTCTTCCTGGAGACACTTCCACCAGGAAGGACCGTGGGACACACGGAGGCTGGCGCTTGTCACGCCTGTCCCAGACCCCACCCCCGCTGACGGGCCCCCACTGGACAGGGGCTCACATGGAGGGGTGGCCCAGGCCCCCTCCCGAGGGGCCCGTCTCAAGGCACGCAGGCCAGGGAGCAACAGGCCCTGAACCCCGGCTTTGGTCCCTCGGGAGGGTCCCTTTGGCCACTCTGGGGAGCTGCAGGGACCTGCCCTACCTTGGCCTGGTTAAAGGGACCCTCACCAGCGTTGCCCTAGCTGCCGAGTACAATGGCCGGGAGGGCGCTGGCCTGGCCATGTGGGAGGCGGGCCCCGGATAAATGGGACCCTGTGTGCAGGGTGGGAACCCAGGGGTGGCCCCTGCCCCTTTCCATGCTCCAAGGCAAACGCGACCTTTCAAAGCTGTCCGACCCCAGGATGGAGGCCTGTCCCCAGGGTGAGGCCAGTGCGTGCACGACAGTGGGTCAGTGTTCCAGCCACAGGCGGGTGGGGCCTGCGACACAGGCCTGGCACGGGGCGCCCCAGGCAGACGCCCTTCATGCCCGCCACTGGCTCTGCTCTCCGGGACGGGCTGCGCGCCTTGGGAAGGCAGCCCGAAGGAGGGGCCAAAACCTCGGGGCACGGGGCACAGCTGGCAGGGGGCCTCCAGGTGGGGTGGCCGGAGCCCCTTTCCCCTGGACCGACTCCCGCCCCCGCCGCCAGCACCAGCCTGTCGCCCTGGGCCTCAGGTCGGTCCGCCCTACCATGGTCTAGGCTTACCAGCTGCCCCACCTTGCTCCACCCCACCAGCCCCGCACGCCTCACCTCGAGAGCACGGCAACAGCCACTCCAGGGGACGTGCACCCCTCGGTCCAGGTGCGCCCTCGACGGCCGACCGCACAGTCTTGGAGCCCCCCACCCGCCCATGCCCTCCTCTGTGGGTGGCCAGAGACAGCACGTGGTTCCATTTCCGAAACCCTGTGTTGCTTTCTCTCGTCAGAAGAGCCCCATTTCTAAAGAGTTTGTAATAATGGGAAAAACCTAGAAGAAGGAGAGCTGGCCAACGCTGTACAGAAAGTGGAACCCCCAGCCCGCTGAGGAGGGGCCCTCGAAAAACATCTGGGAAGGGACCCTAGCGAAGCGGGTGCGGCGGCTGCAGGGCCCTCCCCGTTGGCCCCTCCGTCGGTCCCTCCGTCCCCTCTGTCCCCTCTGTCCCCTCCATCTCCTGTGTCCCTTCCATCCCGTGTCCCACTTTGTCTTCCTCTGCCCGCCCTGCGATCACCTCTGTCAACCTCTGGTCACCTCTGTCCACCTCCATCCACCTGTGTTCACCTCCGTCCACCCCTGTCAACCTATGCCCAGCCCTGTCCACCTCTGTTGCCATCTGTCCACCTCCGTCCACCTCTATCCACCCATGTCCCTCTTTGTCCACCTTTGTCCGCAGAGCCAGGACAAGGGGCAGTGTGCTCCGTGACCCTTGCAGCCCACCCTTCGGGGCCCTGTCTGCACGGGGCCCTTACAAAACCACTGCCCTGATTTGCATTGGTAATTTGTTTTTTTCTGAAAGAGGGAGAGCCCCCAGACTTAGCTTGAGGCCTCTCAACAGCCAGCTGGACCCCTGCCCTGGACACCCTTTAAGAGACCAACCCCTCCCTGGAGATGCTCCCAGGTCCCCAGACGAAGTGAGGCCGGGAGCCAGGGTGTTGGGCGTGGCAAGTAACTGAAAACACAGCCCCAACGGGCCAAGCAATTAGGAAATCCCCAAACTTTCTGGCTGGAAATTCCAGAAGCCGGTAAGCTCAGGCTTCTGGAAGCTTGGTGGCTCAGAGGGCCTCTCTGTCGGCCCCTCACGTGGTGCTGGCTGCGGCTCCGGGCGGCCTCCTGGGGTGTGGGAGCAGCACCCCCCCCCGCCCCGCCCCCACTGAGAGCCGCGCGTGCCCTGGGGCAGCCTCCGGCGCGGCTGAGCACTGGGACGCCGCTTGTCAGAGCTGAGACGCATGGCGAGGGTGAAATACCTGAATCTGAAAACAGAAAAAAGTGTAAAATATCTCAGTGACAATTTTTAAATCAATTATCTGTTGAAATAATGGTATTTTGGGTCTCTTGAGTTAAAATATTCACGTTCATTTTATGTATTTCTTTTTATTTGGTTGAATGGGGCTCCCGGGAAGTTTTGAATTACACACGTGGTGGGCATTGCTTCTCTCGGGCAGCCCTGGGCTGGGCCGGAGGAAGACTGGCCGTTCCGGCCTTGGCCACTTGCCCCGCCCCCCACCTCCATGGCTGCCGTGGGGGAGGCCCGTCGGGGCGCCCAGACATGGCTGGAGGTGTGGGGGTCAGGAGAACCGGCTCTTTCCTGCCTTCCCATGAGTTGGGGTCCCAGTGCCCTCCCACGGAATCTGACCTGGCCCAAGGGGTCTGCCTGACCAAGGTACGCCCTCAGTGTCCCAGCCTGTCACATGCAGAGCTGGGCTGCGAGAGTCGGTGAGCCCAGCCACCCAGCCAAGACCAGGTCCCGGCCAGGGTGGACAGCAGGCCACTGAGCCCTCAGGCCGGTCAGGGCCAGATGCATGGGCAGGCCCGGTGGGAGAGCTGAGCCCGATTCACTCCAGGACAAGGAGAAAACTGTGATTTTATAACAGTAGATTTTCTTTTTAAAAAGGGGTGGAGGAGGGAAAAGGGAGATGGGAGAGTCAGAGTCAGACATGGAGGCACGTGACATGTGAGAGCGTGGGGCCGCCCCCTGAGCTGCAGCCCGGGCCGGGGGTCACAGAGCCTCCCCTGAGGCCCCGGGGGCAGGGGCGTGCGAGGCGCGCCGCCCTCCTGACGCCACAGCCCCAGCTCCTTTGTCCAGTGCCACCAGCAGGGACGTGTAGGCTCTGCTCTCGGGAGGGCACCGGGGCGGGGGACGGGCAGAGGCTTCCCCCTGGGGCCGCCCGCAGGCCCAAGGTCCGGAACGGAGGAGGCAGCTCGGATCGAGGAGAGGACAGCTCCTCCTAGCGTGGGTGGGACCATATCCCCCTTAAACTCACGTCCGCCTCGAAGCGCAGGGCGTGGCCTTGTTTGGAAATAAGTCCTTGGCGGGAGGAAGTAGATTCAGAGGAGGTCGCACTGGTGTAGGGTGGGGCTGCGTCCGAAATGGTGGTCTTATAAGAGAGAACGAAGGCGGACACCCACATGCACCCTTGCATGCGCACCCTCGCACACGCACACGCCTGCCTGCACCAGGACGGGGTGCCCTTGAGCCTCCCAGTTCATGCTGCGTTGTGTTGGCTGCCCCGGGAAACACCTGCACCCCTACACTGTCTGGGGGGGCCTGGGCGGTTGCAGCTCAGCCAGAGCCCCCGAGGTCAGCTGGGGGACAGTGGACTTGGGCAACCTGGACACCAGGACACGCTGAGAGCCTGAGATGGGATGTGGTTGGCCCCTGTGAAGCGAGGGACAGGCCGGTGTGGCCTGGGCTCAGCGCCCACAGTGGACAGGCAGCTCCTAGGAAGGACGCTTGCCCGTGCTGTCCAGGGGCGTCCTGCGAATGAGGTCGTCTTCAGAAACCCCCACAGAGAAGGGAAAAATCACTAGCCAACGCTGGAGCCTCCAGGTCCCCGAGCAGAGAGGGCAGGAAAGGGCCGGGTGCGACGCCCACTGAGGCACCAGGTGACCCGAGGCCGCCCTCAGCTAATGAGGGGCTTGGCAGTCCGCGAGGGGCCGGGCGGACCGGCATCTGCCCGCCACAGACTGCGGCTGCCCGAGTGAAAGGTAGGGGAACGTGAAGTGTCTCTGGGTTGTAGAATTTGTGTATTTTCTAAATTTCCTATAATGACAACGTGTCTCTTTGAAAATGAAAAAAAAAAAGCATGTATCTTCCTTTTTAAAGGGTCTTAATTACTGGGCTGAATGGTACCTCTCACAGGTCACAAATGTCACATCATAGGGACAAGACAGTGGCCTGGCAGCGTTCCCCCGTCGGAGTGGCTTCCTGTCCACCAGACGTGATGGAGCGGGCTGTGGGCAGCGTCCGTGGGCCAGGAGGCCAGCGACTCCGTTCGAGGTCAGCAGGGCTCTTGGTGGGTCTTGGGCCCCGTGGGGCACCCCTGCCTGTGAGCTGCAGCCGTCGGGTCCCCGGTGTGACCAGAAAATCAGAGAGGAAGAAGCTTCCCAATGCTTCCTTGTTAATTCATCAGAAATGAACCAAAACAGACCCTTACGTGTCCGCACAAGCAACATACTTCTGGTGAAAAACAATTGTGTTTCTCAAAACAAAAAGAGAGTGGCTTAAACTTTTTTTTTTGGAGGTCCCCTCGCTGTCTGGACTTCGACCGACCAGTGTTCTGCGTGGAAGGGCGTGCGCTGGCCGGGCTCACGCGCCCGGCTGGGAGGACAGGCATGTTCTGTAGTCATTTCCCAGCAATTGTGAATGTCGTTCTCTGACGTGACTCTCAAACTCCGCACGTGGTAGTTTCTTGATCAGTGTCTTGTGGGTCCTGAAACCACGTCCACGAACCTTTCTCCGTGACGTGAAAATCTGTCGGCCTCTCTTGCGCTTTGCTGTTTCCCTGGTGGAATTTCCTAACCTCACTCTTCGGTCGTAGAAACCACGGGTTCACTGATGCAGGCGAAGATTTCCGAGGCTGACACGTGCCACCGTATCAAAAATCACGTTCGTTAAGGACACCACCAATTAATCAGAACAGCCTTTCCTTATGGGGGCTCACACGGCCCGTTTCCCAGAACCCTGATATTTGCTTGTGAGGTCGAATGTCGTCACTGGCGACAGGCACTGTGAGTGCCTCCCTTTGAGGTAAAAACCTCGCTTCATTCGTTCTTCAGAAAACTGCCTGCCCAGCACCTGCACCCGAGCGCCGCGCTCTTTGTTTCCAGGCTCAGGGGATTTCCACGAGAAAGGCGCTGCCGTCCCTGAGGCCGCGGTGTCCTGAGGCCCCCTCCCCTGCTGACAGTGCCGGGGACCCCTCCCCCCACACCGGATCCTTGAGGTCAGGTGACGCTTGGCCTTCCCCACGTGGCCCGGGGGCCTGGGGCTGCTTTGGGAGAGTCCATGTCACAATCTCTGTGGTGGCTTCGACAACGGGAAGGGATCTACCTGACATTTGCCGCCCTGGTGTCCTTTCACAGGGTGAGTTTCTGGCCGCAGGAGAAGCAGCCCTGGACTCCTGAGAGTCCCAGGTGGCCCAGAAGAGCTTTCTCCCCCGAGCAGTCGGCCGTGATGCGTGCGGGGGGCGGGGGGTGGTCAGGAAGGACCAGTGCCAGCCCGAAGCCCCGTGCGCGGCTGCTCCGTGTCCACGCGCCGGCACTTTCTCAGACGGAGTGACCCCTTGGCATTTGTCAGGTATTGGCAGAGAACTGTGAAGGAATCACCCCGGTCATTTTGGGGCGTCTTCCCAGACGGCCGGCCTGCGGATGGCACCGGGGGAGGAAAGGGCGCCGGGCAGAGCCCGTCAGTGGGCAGTCGGGACACAGGGAGGGGGTCCCAGGCCCTCCGGCAGGATGTTGGCAGGACGAGAAGGGCAAGGGCAAGCGGGAGAGCCTCGGAACCGCGGCCCCGCTGCCCCTCCCGGTGACCGGAGAAATGCAAGCGGTCTTCTCACTGGAGCCCACACCCCACGCTGAACACTTGGCTTACAAGGGCTCCCGCACCCTTTCTCTCTGACCCTGTGCACTCCTCAGCCATGTGACAAGCCACCCGCAGCTCAGGGGCACCACCACGAGTGTGCGAGTGTGCGTCCTCGCACTGCGACCGGCAGGGTGACCGATACTCGACCTGCCCTGCGGGTGCGGTGGGCGTGGCTCTGCCTCGAGCACTGGGGCCCGACCTTCTCCGTATGTGTTCACTTTGGGGACGAGGATGAAGAGACAAGGACAACTGAGGACGCCTTGCTCATGGCGGACCACAGACGGACAATTGCCGCTGACACACGGAAGTGGACACGGGCCCCTGGCTCATTCAGGTTGCTCATGTCCCACGGGCCGGGACCGGTCACAGTCACAGGTCAAGGAGACAGGGAGGTGTGCTGGACCCACAGGGAGGGAGAAGGGTTCACGCCCCAGAGTCATAATCAAAACCCTTGCACACACCAGGGCGACACCCGAGCCCCGTGCCGGCTGCTGAGGGCGCCCCCGCGTCTTCAGGTTAGACTGCAGAATGGCGGCGTGCCCCAGATTGGGGGGGGGAGCAGAAGACCCCACAATCGTGGGTAGGCCAGGGCAGGTGGTAAGGACATAAGCGTGAAGCCTCGGGTAAGCAGGACGTCGTCTCCTCGGGGAGGACACAGACCGGCCTCCCCTGAGCCCCGCGATGGGCCGCTGCCCCTGCGACGGGACGGGACGATGAGCTGGTCCTGGGCTTCGGGAGCGGCCGGTCGTTCCCAGGCGACTTGCCTCATGAGAGGGCAGAGCAGCCGCGGGGAGAAAGGGCCGGGGACTGCGGGCTGGGTGTGGCGGTTGCCGGTGGACCGCACCCCGCTGAAACTCTAAAGCTTTTGGGTCCTCTCCCCGCACGTGTCCTGCCCCCAGACAGGCTCCGCATCCGCACGTGCTCGTCTCAAACCTGCCTGAGAGGCAGCGTCGCTTATTGAAACAAGCCCTTTGGGGAGTGTTTCCGGAGCAGCGCCGCGGGCGCCGAACACTGCATCAGTGACATGGAGGCCGCATCCTGCCTACAAGGGTCCGGCGGTGGGTCTCGGGGTCACAGTGCCTGCGCACCGGATTGGGGTGGCGGTTCTCAGAGGCCCCCCCGCCCCCATCGCGGACCTGTGCCCCGTGCGGCCCACCCCGTCCCCTGTGCAGCAGCAGTCCCCGCACATCGTCACCCAGAGTCGTGTCTCTGGTTCTGCGTCTCTAGAGCTGCACGTTTTTTTCCTGTTTACTGTTGCTGGGCAGAATTCCAATGCCCTTTGTTTCTGGACCGAGAGAGCCCCCTCCTGGGGCAGGACGATTTAATGAAGTCAACTGGACGCCCGAAGACGAGCTCTCTGGGACCAGAGCTGGGGGCGTGTTGCTGGCAGGGTCCTCCCCGTGTGCCCGGAAAGTCCCAGGGCAGGGGCAGCTATCAGTGTGTCTGGACCGAAGGTCACTGGGGTGAAGGGCCAGCGCCTGAGACTTCTGCCCTGACCCCAAGGCAGTGCCCCCCACTTCTCTGTCCCCCTGCCTTCCACTCAGGGAGGAAGGACCCAAGAGGACACAGTCCTGGCCTCCTGGGGCTCCTGGCGGGCCATCCCCTCCCTCGGCTGCCCCGCCTCTCCCCAGCGCCGCCCAGCGGGAGCCCTGTGCCCTGCTCGCTCTCACGGCACCATCCACGCCACCCTCGTGGGTGCTCTGTGTGGAGGGGGAGGGCGCGGTCCCCGAGGGGGGGCCGCTCAGACTGCAGCAGCACCCATGGCTGCCCGGCCAGGCTGGAGTTGGGGGAAGGGGCTGGCAGCGCGCCCCCACCCGGCCGCAAGGCCACAGTCGTCCACTCAGGTCCTTCCACCTGGCCGGGCGAGGAGAGGGTGCTGGGGGAGCACGGGGCGAGCCCCCCTCCAGCCCAGCGGGTTCCCCGCAGTCCACACGCTGCCCTGCAGGGGACGGGGCTGCCCCTTCCGACCAGGGTCTCCCCTTCTTGGAACCAACCAGAGGCCGGGAGAGGGGTGGGGTGGGAGGCGAGAGGGATGCAGGGACTCCGTCCTCTGCCCCAGGCACCCACAGGCACCCACGGGTGGTTCTGGAAGGCAAGGAAAGCCCCCTGCACTGGCCTGGGGAGGGGAGGCCCCCCGCAGTGAGGCCCCACCCGGCGCGCTGGGGGCCTGGCCACCCGAACCTGGCTGCTCCCTGACGGGACAGCCCCACGCAGCCCCTGGGATTGGCGCCGGAGCCGCAGCCAGGCCCCCTCATGAATATGCATTGGGAGGCACTCCGCCCCACCCCCCCTTCTCACCACCGCCCCCCCAGCAACACTCATCCCCACAGGTGAATGGGGTGCTATTGTGGGCTAGATCGTAGAATTTTAATGGCTTGCAAAATATAGTTAATTATGTAAAAAGACATCTTCCACACTTTTTCATGGAAATGAGACACAGTAATTGGTGCCCAGTGGTTGTGAGACAGGCCCTGTCCCCGGAGGGAGGTGGGTGCGCCCCTGCAGAGGTGGGTGCTCGCCAGAGGGCTGGTTTCTGATCCGTCCAATTAATCCTGACGCGGGCGCGCGGAGCTGTAACCCAAACCGTGAGAAAGCGCTGCCCGCGGGTTCTCGCCGCTGCCCGTCCCCAAGAAGCCAGGGAGCCGGGAACTGCCAGGGTGACGGCCCCCCCTCCTCCCCTGGGCGTCAGCCAAGCTCCCGAAAGTGGTTCTGAGGTTGGTAGCAGCCTGGCCTCTGCGGGGGATGGGCACTGTCCACACGGGCTCCTGGTCCATCAGAACCCTTGAGTCAAAAAATCAGACACTTCGAAGGACTAGAACTGATGTTTCTCCAAAGAAGACACAGGGGTAGCTCCCAGACCATGAAAGACGCTCCACGTCGGTGACCACCGGGGAATCGCAAATCTCACCCAGCGAAGCCACCTCATGCCCACAGAGGGTCAGAGCCAGGAAGCCGGGAAACACCAGTGCCAGGGGCTGCGGGGAAGCCGGGTCCCCACGTGGCAGACGGGAAGGTGCTTGCACGGCCTGTCCAGGGCAGCGTCGGACACGACAGCCAACGGGTGCCCACCGACGGCGGAGTGGATAACACCGCACGGCCCCCCGCACGATGGAACGCTATCCAGGCAGGACAGGTGATGAGGTTCCCGCACCTGTCACAACGCAGAGGGACCTCGAGGACGTCATTCATGTGAAACCTGCCTGACACAGAAGGACAGATGTTACAAGTCCACCTCCATGTGGGAGCCGGGGGTCAGGCTCACAGAGACAAAGGCAGGTCAGAGGGTAGCGGGGCCGGGGCGGGGGACGTCAGCACCGCGTGAGGCAGCGTTTCAGTCGGGAAGACAGAAATGGTTTGGGTGTAGGTGGTGGTCACGGCCCCACAGCGTGTCCACTGTGTTTAAGGCCTCTGAGCTGCACACCTAGGGATGCCCGGTTACTTTTTAAAAGTCCGCCCCTCAGTCAGCATTTGCCCGTGCCCGCCACGCGGGTGGGGGCGGGAGGGTGAAGGAAGGACCCTGTCGGTCTCCAGGTCTGATCTCCCCGCAGACAGTTGTCCAGGGCAGCTGGGCGCGTCCGAGCGGCACAGTGGGGCCCCGGCCCTCAGCCCCTCCTCCTGGCTCTGCGTCCAGAAGCCTCCCAGGGCCACCCTAACCACATTCCCAGCCCCAGATCAAACCAGATCTGCCCCACTTGGCTCATCTTTCCGAAGCCCCCGCAGCCCTGCCGGCCCGGCTGGGGGTGCCGCGGCCCCCAGAGGCCTCTGCCGTCCCTGGGAACTGCCAGCCAACAATGGGTCTCTGTCTCTGGGGGGAAACCGGACCCGGCTCAGCTCAGCATCCACCAGCACCGCATTCTTATCGGGCCTGGCTGCCCAGCCAGCGCCACTTAGGAGGAAACCCGACCTGCCCACGGCTGTCACCGGAGTCTCCCTGGCTTTGAAAATGAGAACAGGGGGAACAGCCCAGACCCCCCCAAAGCTCCGGCAGGCAGCGTGGCTCCCGGGATCTTTCCAGAAAGCCCCCTGGCGTCCCTGGGGAGCACAGGAGGCCGCGGGACTGGCAGGCTGGTGCTCGGACATGACGCCGTCTCGCTCGTCCTGGGCACACAGCACCTGCTGAGGTCTCGGGTTTCCAGCCCGATGCTGAGACGGGGTGTGTCCCAGGCAGCCGGCCTCACTGCCACCCAAACTCGCAGACCACGGCCCCGGGTAGAAGCCACCTTCGGCCCCGAGGCCACCAGCACGCAGGGCACAAGGCTGAGCTGCTCCAAGTTGTTGCCATAGCACCCGCCCTGTCCTGGGAGTGCTGCTCTAACCCAGGCCCGGGCAGCGGGCACAGGGCCTGCCCACCAGGGGCCGCGGTTTCTTCTCCAGGGATCGCCTTCTTGGCTGCGTCCCAGAACTGACCGCTGGACACCGTGGCCAGACCCGCTGAGGACAGCCTGGCTCCAGGGCCAGAGCTCAGGCCACCTGAGGACAGAGCTGACCAGGGCGTCCCTGACACAGCCCACTGCTCTGGGCCACCGTGGCTCCCCTAGTCTGACCCAGTGTCGCTGGGCGTGGTCCCTGCCTCCTCTGGGCAGCTACAATGCCGGGAAGTGATTGGAGGGGTCACCCACCCCCCCCACCCCCAGAACAGGTGGTTCTGGGGGTGCCACCCTGGAGGCCACAGCTCTCCTCAGCGCAGCTGCCCAGGAGAGCCAGAGGGCAGACTTTGGGGAAGCGGCTCCTCCCCTCTCCTTCCTCTCAGAGACCCCGGCTGCACCCCTACATAAACCAATATATATAAAGGATACTGAAAGGGGCCGCCACAGACCTGGAGCGGGGCTCTGGCCCCCATCCCCTGTGACACCCGCCCCCACCTGGACACCAGCCCCCAAGGCCCCTTTTGGCTTCTTAGGAGCACCTGGTCCCGGAGGGTGAGGGGGGAGTCCCTGGCCCGTGTCCCGCACAGGACTGGGGGCCTAGGAGACCTGGCCGGGTTCCGGCCCCCTCGCTGTGCTCAAGAGCCTCGCCCACGGGGGGCATCCCGCCACCTCTGGGTCAGGCCTCTGCAGCCTCTGCTGCCTCTAGGAATGCTCTGGGGGAGGGGCCGGCACTAGACAGGAACAAATCCCCGGGACCCCGCCTTGTCTGATTGAAAAAGGCTGTGGGCGACCCGGCACCCGGACAGGGGAATTCTGCCGGGGGACGCGAGCGATTTCAGGGAAACTCGTTCGCCCTCCACGCGCCCCGGAGCTGCCCCCGGCCTGGGCGCGTCTTTCCGCAGCCTTTCCAGGCCGTCAGGGCCCCTGTGGGGACGCGAGAAATCCCGCTGAAATCAAGGCGGAGGGAGGGGGGCTGTGATACTGAAGTGGGAAAGTCTCCCCGACACCATCCAAAGGCGTTTCAGGCCTAGAACAGGATACCAGCCCTGGGGGGGGCGGGGGGAGCGTCATCCGTCCCTGAGCCCCGACCCCGCCTGGAGGGGTCTGAGCAGGGTGACCCCTGAGGGCCCCGTGGAATGGCATGCAGGCAGAGGGGGTTGTGCACCTGCCTCAGAGCGCCTAGGAAGGGCCTGGAAGCTGCTGGAAGGGGCTGGATAGGGTGTCCCCTCAGCCTTGGAGGGCTCCTGCTTGGTCAGGAGGGACCTCGGGCCTCCCACTGCCTTGCGGGACACTTGTCACTAAAGCACCCACAGAATTAACACGGGCCCTCACGACAAATGAAACAGGGGGAGGCCAGGACCCGGGCCCTTCACCGCCTTAGGAAGAGAAGGCGCTTCACGGGCGGAACGCGGGCTGGCTGAACGAAGGACGTTCGTTCTCGGCGCATCGCATCCCACGCGATCAGAAATGACACTGACTTGGCGCTCAGGGGACAGGTCCCGGTC
This sequence comes from Mormoops blainvillei, assembly GCA_004026545.1. NCBI lineage: Eukaryota > Metazoa > Chordata > Mammalia > Chiroptera > Mormoopidae > Mormoops > Mormoops blainvillei. The sequence goes on from PVJD01002772.1 coordinate 21,493, forward strand.
TAGTCTTTGCGAGTCACTGCTGCCCTTTTGGGGGGCTCGAGGCAGCCACCAGCTTGGTTCAGTCGAACATCTGCTCCAAGCAGACGTTGCCTGGATTCTCGGACTGAGTGGCTGGCTGGCTGGCCCTTGAAATGAACGCCGCCCAGCCAGGCGGCCAGTGGGGCTGCCCCGGCCCGGCGTGGCCCTCGGGGACGCCCGCTGGCTCTGCCCCCAGATGCCCCTGCCCCACTTCTCCCCACCACCCCCTGCCGCCCCCGGCTTTATCAGTGTAATTGACAATTAAACACTGTATACATTTCCGGTGTGCGACTTCACCACCTGAGAGAAGTACGAGGTGAGACGGGCACCTCCGTCAGGCCAATTAACACCCGTCACCTCAGTCACCACCCCCGCCCTCCTTCCGTCTCCCTCCCCCACTTCCCTTCCTCTTGCCTTGTGGTGAGAACCCAAGGTTACCCTCTCAGCAGAGTTCAAGAACATGACATGATGTTAACTGTGGTCACTGCGCTGTCCGTTAGCGCCCCAGAAGGACCCATCCTGTGTAACTGGAGCTCGTTCCCCTGGACAAACAGCCGCCCCTCTGCCCCTCCAGCAGCCCCTGGCAGCTGCCACCTACGGACTGGCCCTGGTCCTCGGGCCCCAGGCTGCGCATGAGGTGCTAGAACGTTCGAATGGATGTCCGGAGAGCGGGTGTGTTTTCTCCCCAATTTGGCAACCTCTGGGGCCCTCTGAGTTTGACACCATGTTAACCGAAGGAATGGACCCTTTCTAAAAAATGCGTCCCCCAATGCCTGAGGGGCAGGGACCCTGTAAGTCTGCCTGGAGACACCTGACCCTCACGAGGCCCCTGTCACCCGCCCAAAGCCCATTTGCTCAACATAGATCCTTTCCTTCCAAATGGTGGAAGTTCAAATCAGAGTTCACCAAGTTTCCAATAAGGATGTCAGGGTGCCAGCCCTGCCCCACATACCGGCTGCAGGAGGCCTACACAGGGGCTCCCGCATGGGGCTGGAGGCAGGGGCGGCCCCTGCACACTCCGGCCCCACCCCCCACCTGGCACAGGGGCCATGTCCCCACGCAAGCTGGATGCCACGTGTTCCACTGGATGGAGACTGGCCAAGGGCCCTCTCCCTGTCAGCGACCTCGAGAGCCTGTCAGATCCTTCAGGGGCTTCGTTCTGGTTGTTTCTCCCCCTCCCCAGGGGCGCCTTCACCACCAAAGAGCACGCCCCGGACAGGGACAGTCCCACCGGAGCCTCCGGGACGGAGCCCTCCCGGGTACCCATCTGCCAGCACAACTCAGCCCCGCGGCTGAGCGAGAGGCCAGGGACCCAGACAAATGTCCCATCGTGCCAGCACACGGCCGGGCTTGTCGCTTCACGTTCAAAAGGATCGGCCCCTTCTCTTTTCAAAGGGGATTCAATAGAATCTTTCCCTGGTTTGGGTGTAAACCAGTTATTTTTAAATTGTTGGCAAGCTGTTCATTTTTACGAAGTAGGTCATGCGTGCGTACAGGAGAGCACAGCAAACACACGGGTCAGCCCCAGGAATGTTGGCAGAGTGGATGCGTCCCTGCAGCCGGCACCCAGGTCACGGTCCAGAGCCTCTCCGGTATTCTGGAAGGTTCCCTGGCACCCCCTGAAAGTCACCTCCATTCCAAGAGAGGAGTCTCACCAGCCCAAAGTTCCTGCTCACGGGATAATAGGGGACGCGCCGTTTGGCAGGCTGCAGGGTGGGCGAGGGCCCGCTCGCTGTGTGCAGCTGTAGCCTGTCCGTCTTCCGTGCCGTGCCATGTTCCACTGCACAGCAGGATGGACCGGGCAGCTGTCCCTCGTGGGCGTCAGGGCCGCTAACACTTGCACCGGTGTGACTCGTGCCGCCCTGCACCTGGTTTGCTCGCCGCTCGGCGCACGGACGCGCGCACCGTGTTGGGGACATTAACAGACACGCCCACGTGGAACTGCACAGTCGCAGAACGTGCAGGCGCCCAGCTTCAGGCCGAGCCGCCGGCCTGCGCTCCAGCGCCCCTGCACGGGGCCCTCGTTCCTCGGCTCCGTGTGGGCCTCCGCTTGGCTGGTTTTCTCGGCGGCAGCCTGGTGCTCTAAAGGGCGGCTTGAACTTGCCCTCCCTGGGGATCGCGGCACAAGCACCTGCTCGCAGCCCTTTGACCACCCCTGCCCTCAGCAGGCCTCGTTCGGCCCTGCCCACTCTCCCTCCCCCTCGGACCCCCTGGCTGCTGGGCCTCTATAAACACCCCCTTCTGTCTCAGCTTTGCTTCTCCCTCTTAATGGTGTCTTTTGATGGAATAAAATGCAGCGTGTGAAGGAAACCACAGTAGCTGAATCACCAGGGAATCTTTTCAAAATTGTGGAAAGTCCAGGATTTCTGGGAGGCGCGGGGGAGGGGGAGAGGGCTCTGATCTAGGCGAGGCTCTGCCCTCGGGGTCTGTGGTCTGTCCCCGGGATACAGGCACCACCACCGCCAGGGAGAGTGAGAACGAAGTCGGGCGGGCGTGAGCAGGCAGGCCAAGCAGGACCCCGGCCAGTCTCTGGGGAGGTGGGGGGAGCAGGAGAGCATGCCCGTGGGAGCCCTGTGTGGCCCAGGCAGACTCAGGGGGGAGCCCCTGCAACTGACCATGTGACCTCGGAAAAGTCGCCTCTCTCTGAGCCTCAGTTTCCCCACCCTCGCAGCCAGGGTGTCGACATAGATCTCAGGGTGCCTTCAGGCCCAGGGACCCCCACCACCTGGGGCTGACCCCAGCTCGTCTCCTGCAGACTATGGGGCCCGCAGCTAATCAGTGAGCTCACCGGGCCAAGGGGTCCTGCGACGGCATGGAAAGCTGGAGGGGAGGGTGGGCTCGGGGCGGCCTGTGCTCGGGCGCCCTGGTCTCCTCATGCAAAGATTTATGGTAACAAATGTCATCGCGCCCCCAGGAGGATTGTGAGCTGTTCAAAGTGCATAATTATTTTAATAAACTGCTGAATTTCTATTTAGGCTGTTTACATTTCTTCATACAGTGAATTTGGTTTGGGTTTTATTTCTTACATTCTGCCTGGTTTGGTATCACAATTAAATTTGATTTGAAATGAGACTTACCTGTGACAGGGTTCGAGAGTCCTCTGGGAGAATTTCTTCTGTGACTCAGTATTTTAAGAGTACCCATCTTTACGGGTTTCTTATCTCTTCAGGAGCATCTTTGGTAATTTATATTTTCCTAGAAAATCACTTCGTTAATGGACATCGTAGACTTGTTTTGTGCAAAGCCGTGCACAGCATTCTCCCAGAATTTCTAAAAACATCTCCGTGTCCGTGAGCTAACCCGTTACCTATCCTAGCAGTGCCAACTGATGCTTCCTGTCTTTTTTCATTATTCACCAGCCTGGCCGAGGTTTTATCTTTTATTCATTATCTCTTATTCTGTTGAATCTGCATATCGATCCCACCCACTTAGCCTCCGGTTCTGTGTCACTAACACCTGCTTTTACCTTTGCCACTCAGACTCCCTCTGCTTTCTCATTCCAGTCAGCGGCTGTCCTGCGCTTAATACTTTGCCAGTTCTGCGTCTTCCCTTCCAGCAACTGGAGCCATCACAGGTCTGCGTTTTCTCCGGATGCAGTTTCAGGCTCATCTCGTCGGTTTTGCTGTGTGGCCTCGGGGCTACCTGGTCTTGTGGGCTGTGCTACGATTTTCTACTTCTTCTCTGAGCAAAGAGTTAAGGGGTTTTGAAAGCCCCCAAATGGTACTTTTCTGTTGCCCCCTTTGTGATGAATTTATAATTTTATTGCCCCATGGTCAGAGAACCTGGCCGAACGGTGTCAACATTTTAAACATTTAGTTTTCAAGATGCTCTTTTGGTCCAGGACCTGAGTTCGTGCTTCAAACCAGGAGTGTCCACCCTTCTGGTGTCTCCGGGCCACGCCGGAAGAAGGAGGGTTGTCTCGGGCCACACGCTAACTACACGGCAACACGTAATCACAAAAAAAATCTCATAATGTTTTAAGTAAATTCACGATTTCGTGTTGGGCCGCTTTCACAGCCATCCTGGGCCGCATGCAGCCCGCGGGCCACAGGCTGGACGCCCCTGGTCCAAGCCCACTCCCCCAGGTGGGCAGAATGAAATAATCCCCGGGTGTTGGAGAGTATCTGTCTGACGGGTTTGCGACGCGGGGAGTTCGAACCACAAAGCCCAGCGGATTAATCACACCTTTGCGCTAACACAGGTGCCTCCTTGTTTTATGCACACTCCCACGGCCGCAGGCTGGCCGACGGGCTCCCTCACTCTGACCCACGTCCCAGCCGCTGGCTGCCTCTCGGGGGCCCGGCTGGGGAGGGTGGAGCAGACGGGCGATTCAAAGCTGTCGGAGGCAAGACGGGGTGCTGCTGAAGCTCGTGGTCCTCGCATGCAGACAGGAAAGAGTCTCCGCGAGAGGGGCCTCTGGAAGGTGAAATCATGGACTGGAGACTGAGTCGCACACGGCCAGCAAGACACATAGCGACGTCGGCTATTTGGTGAATTATAATTTTCATATGAAGACAATCGATGCCCTCCCACCCTTGGCCAGGTGGTCTAGCACCCCGTTCCTCCCCGGCCTCCGTCTGCCTCGGGCTCCACGGGGGGCGGAGGCGGCCCGCGGGGAGGCTGTGGGCGTCCTCCCCGGGTGTGTGCGGCGAGGGGCTCACCTGTGCACCGCGCAGGCCCACCTGGTCCCGTTTGAGCTCCGTCTCCGGTAACCACAGGGAGCTGGATTTCCTCATTTTCTGTTGCCTTCTTTTCATCCTGGCGGTTATGTTTCCTGCGTAACATGTTTGCGCTTTATTGTGACTTTATTTCTCCTGTCAGATGGCTCGGGTCTGTCTTGTTTGCTCTTCTTCTTTACTTGAAAATGAAACATTGTACTCTCCCGCGGGCTTCGCCCTCTATTTCTCTGCCCCACCGATACTAATCGGTGATGGCGTTTCACCCCCTCTAGACGGGGATCCCAGCACGTTCAGCTTCCTGGTTTCTGCTTCCAGCCCTCACATTGCGTTTGGATAACACGGGCTCCCCAAGCTTTATTTTGTGGGTACACGTCACACATTACGTGTTTTTGCAGTAGCGGTTTGGGCTTTTGTACTCTCTTTCACAAACATTCGAATTATCTAAACATTACTCTATGACTCATTGCTTCGGGAACCTACCGTCCAGGCGTTTTGTAGCATGCCGTCTTTTTCCTGTGACCTTTACCCCCATCCATTTCTTGTTTCTCTGGCCTTCCCACCTGCGCGGTGCTGCCCAGGGCACCCACCCTCCGAGTCCTGGTCTCCCGGTGCCTCGCCCGCGACACACGGGCTGCGAGGACAGCGCGCTCTCGGGTCGCGCAGGACCTCCCGCTCCTCGGGAGCCTCAGTTGCTGTTGGGTTGCCAGGCTGCCCCGGGGCCCTGAGCGAGGACCGTGCTGCTGACGGCCCCTCTGTCATTAGCCTCCCGGCTGGGACGCCTGCAAACTCCTACTCTTGAGACAAGAGCTACCTGGACCAACCCCAGGGTCCGTCGGAAGAAATCTCAACAGAGAAAGGGAGACCAGGGAAAGAACCAAATAGGTATTTTAATACTAAGGTGAAAATTTCACCCTAACTAAAGCCTGGAGATGGCTGCGTAAAAACTGTCAGCCGCGCCCTGGTCGGGTGGCTCAGCTGGCTCGAGCGTCGTCCTGATACATCAAGGCTGCGGGTTCAATCCCCAGTGAGGGCGCATAGAAGAGCCAATCGATTCATGCGTAAATGAGTGGAACAACAAAACATCGGTGTTTCTCTCCCTCTCTCTCTCAAATCAATAAAAAACATTTTTAAAAAACTGTCAACCCCAAACTCTCTAGCTATCAAATCAAGTGGCAGAAAATTCCTTCAAAGACCCAATTTACCATCAGTGACACCAGAAGACAGAGGGAGAGAATCAGAAGAGCCCTCTATAGAGTAAAGAAATCGACTTTATCAAAAACCATCCCACAGAGAAAATTCCAGATCCACATGTTTCCATTGTGAAATATACCAAACATTAAAGAAGAAATAATACCGGTCCACACAAAGTCCTTCGGAGAACTGGGGAGGAGGAAGGGACACACGTGAGCATCTTTCGCGCAGTCGGGACGGTCCCGGTGCCAGAAATGACAGTGACAGACCAGCACTCCGATGCAGGCATTTCTGAGCGCAGTGCAGACGGGCTTGTTAACAACGAGAAGACGGGGTCCAGGGGCCCACAGAAGGAACGGCCTGCCGGCCCCCGTGGAGTTTATTTCAGGGGTGCAGTTCAGAACACGCACCGAGGAAAAAGGGGAAAACTGTATGTGTCCCTGTTAATGGACACAGGAAAAGCGTTTGGCCGCACTCAGCGTCCACTGACGATAAAACTCTCAGGCGCCTACCGGCAAGGGGTGGCGCGTCCTCAGCCCCACGGGGCACCTGCTTGGAACTCCCGACCAACTTCCTACTAACAGCAACTATTGGGGGTTTCACCCCAATAGCAGGGGGGATGCCGGGATGTGTGTCCGCATCACAGCCACGAACATTGCACTGCAGGTCCCAGCCCCGTCGCAGGGCAAAGACATAAAATCATAGCGTTTGGGAAGGAAAAGTAAACTATCTGTATTCACAGCCATTATTGCTGTTTATACGGGAAACCCTTGGAGAATCAACAGTTTAACAAGCTACTGTAGATGTAAATAAATTTAGGAAATTCACAGGATGCAAAGTCAATATGAATAATCCATTGTAGCCCTGGCTGCTGGGGATTGGGGGGGGGGGGGGTTGGGCGCCGATCTGCAAACCGAAAGGTCACCAGTTCGATTCCTGGTCGGGGCACATGCCTGGGTTGCGGGCCAGGTCCCCAGTCAGGGCACCTTAGAGAGACAACTGATCGATGTTTCTCTCTCACATCGATGTTTCTTTCTCTCTCTTTCTCCCTCCCTCCCCCACCCTCTAAAAATAAATAAATTAAAAAAAATCAATTGTATATACAAGCAGCAAATACTTGGAAAAATTAAACTGAAAATTCTCCCCACAATAGTGTCAAAAATATAAAATCCTTAGGCGTAAATTGAACCAAGAACGCTGAGACCTTCCCGTCATAAGCACGACGAGACGCCCCGGAGCGGGGCAGACACGCACAGCAGGCTGCGAGGCCCGGCCTGGGCAGGCACCACTTCTTCTTGGGCTTCCCAGAGACGGGAGCTGGAAAGACAACTCCGACGCCCCCCACCGGGGGTGGACGCCGCGCCCCGCAGCGGAAGGCTGCTTGACTGTGAAGAGGGAGTCCCCGCGACACGGAACACGCTCGGACTTCATTAGGTGGAAGAAGCCAGGGAAAATAATGCCCAGTTCCGTGCGTGGGACCCTTGGGAGGCACGACCACGACGGGGACAGGTGGGGTTGCCCGGACAAGGGGCTGCTCCTGGTCCTGAGGGAGCTGCTGGCCACAGTGTCTCCAAGTCACCGAGACGCGTCCGAGGTGCACTGAACATGGGGGCGCCACACCCTTTCTGGAAGAGTGATGGGCAGAGATGAGGCCACCGGCCTCCAGAGAGCGCCCTGCAATGGGCCCTGCTCCCCGCAACACACCGACGGACCCCGTCCCGCCAGCCCCCAGCTCAGCGGGTGGGCATGCCAGCACCTGGGTTTGCTGCGGTTTGGGTCACCTACCCCAAGAAAGCTTGGGTGTCCGAGTGAAAGCCACCTCTTCCGAGAGCCCCCCATGTCCCTCCACGTCCATGTTCGTGGTGGTGGAAAATAAAGCAGACCACCTGGCCCTCTGTGTTTACAGGAACCTCAGATGGGCACCCCAAGTGAGGGCCCCCCTCCTGCCTGTGGCCTGATGTATCGACTTACTGGTGGGAGTAAGTGGTAGACCACCAGGGACTGGTCCCCTCACCATAAACCGGAGGAGGGGGAGGGGTCTGGAGACTGGCCCCAGGCCCAGCTCTGGTCTGATGGGCAGAGGAAATCCTTGGCGCAGGGACCCTCGTAGTGCCCGGACGTGGCCCGTGCTATCCGCCAGGCGGATCTGCGGCCCCCAGTGTGGGCCCTGGTGGGCTGAGCTCCCAGGCACCGTGAGCTCTCCACCCCTGAGACCAACCTGGGACACTCCAGGTGGGAGGCAGCAGCCGGGGGCCTGCAGATCCGCCCCGAGACCTCCACCAGGCCACCGGGTTCCCCGGGGCCGTGGGGCTGCAGGGTGGCATCCTTAGCTCCTGGGGGAAAGGAGACAATGTCATCGGGGGCGGCAGCAGGTGGACTGGTGGTTATAGAAGGGTCACACCTGCTGCAGGTGGACATGGTGGTCCGGCCACCCTCACATCCACCATCACAGCCACCATCATGGCCCCTGCGGCAGCCCGGACCTTCCGAGGTGGGCCCTCCTCCAACTTATCATTTCGGTATGGAAGTCACTTGGTCACAAGGTCACTTCTCCGCAGCTCTGCGGGGAGACTGCGTGCCATGAGCAGGTGGCCGGGCGCCCTCCGGGTGGGGTCCGCGGATGTTGATCCCATCCCTGCTGACAGTGGCTGGGGCCTCGGAGCTTCCGGACCTGGGGCGGCTGGGAAGGGCTGGGGTGCCGGGGAAGGACCCCCCAACAACAGTGGGAGATGCGGCCTGAACAAGTGAGGACCCCACACGGGCCTGTGACAAACAGTAGGGGCCTCCTGGGCCTGGGTCAGGAGGTCAGCTGGCAGGGCTCCCAGGGCTTCCTGGGGGGCACTGACTCAGGGGCCCAGCCCCTCCGCCAGCCCCTGTCTCAAGTCGGGCCTCTAGGTAGTGGCGGTGCAGAGCCCAAGGGCACAGAGTGGCCTCTGTGGCAGCACCTGCTGTGGGCAGCAGAGACGCATCACGGGGCCACTCTGCGGGGCTGTCAGAGAGCAGGGAGCAGAAATGGGCCCGTCTCCCGTCCTGGGGGGACCTGGCGTGGGGCTGGGCTGGCTGCTGTCTGTCCTCGTCCTTGTGACAGGGGCGCGGGGCGCTGAGAGCAGGCCTCAGGCCCTCCCTTGAGTCCCGGGGGCCGAGAGGATGGGCCCTGGACAGGGTCTCAGGGTGTGAGGGCTGCAGGACCCCCACCCCGCCCCCACCCCCGGCCACGCAGACGGCTCCCCAGGAGGGCCGGGCCGCCGAGCAGGCCGCCAGACTGTGAGCTCGGGGCCGGGCTTCCAGCAGGCGCCGCCCGGTACCCAGGTCGGCACTCGAGGTGACCCTGGGTGCAGGCCGGGCAGCGGGAGCACTCGGTTGCTAGAAGGAGCAGGCGTCCTGTGACTGCCCCTGCCCGGTCCTCTCGCCCGGCTCGTCCGTGTCTTCACGGCGCCTGCTGGCCTTCCCACGCGCGCTGCCGGCGGGCCCCTCGCTAACCCCGGAGCGCAGGACTCGGGAGGGAGATAGTCCTGTGCCCAGGGACGCAGCCGTGGGCGGGAGCCAAGGCCAGACGGGGCCGCTTCTCCCCCCGCTTGCAGGGCTGACCTCAGCTCACCAAGGCCTGGAGGGGCTGGAGGGTCTCCTGGGTGGCAATCGGTAAGTGAAGGGGGAGCTCCAGATGTCAGCACTGTCCCCACTGTGGGGTTGGACCAAACCCCACAGCTGGAGGCCCCTCTCGGAGACGGGGGGGCCTGCACCCCAGAACGCCCCAGCACCCCCCAGGGGGGTGGAGGCTCCTGTGGACAGATCAGGCCTCCTGGGATCCCGGGAACTTCGCTGCTGCCCTCCACACCCATCCCTCCCTGCCCCCTCACTTCCCAGAGCACATTTCTGAGGCGGATGTAAGGAAGCTCTGATCTTTTAAAATAGATTTCATGGGGAGCGGGGCGGGGGTGGGGGGATGAGTTCTTCGTGCATTTGCTTTTAAAATAGGTCGGTGTGGCACCTGGGCATCGAGGGAGGGTCGGTCAGCTGTACTGCTGCACCTCCCTTCCAGCTCCCAGGACCGTCCTTTGTCCTGAGTCCACACGCGATTTTTAGGTTCTTCGACCTTTAAAGCCGAAGACGTGTGGTCACGTGACACCTGAGGCTGGGTGTGTGCTGAGGGGGGTGGTGAGCGGGGACACACAGGTGACGAAGGGTCATGGAACCCAACCCGTTGCCGAGTGAGCTGCGAGCATGCGAACATGCGTTCACTCACAGTGCTGACCGGGGTGTGGCTGGAAATGGTGAGGGAGGGTCCAACCGGCATCCTAGGGGCCTCTGTTCTTGTGCACAGTGGGCCGGGCCCGCTGTGCGGCTTCACGAAGTACCCCGGGGGCCGGCGCCTGGGCCAAAGCGACGGTGGGCACCCCCCACCCCAGGCACCGGGCCCCTGGTAGGGGAGCCCTGGCAGCTGGAGGCGCCGCCCCACCACTAGGCGACCTGCGAGCCCGCGCCCCGCCCCAAGCCTGACCTCTGCCAGAAGCCGGTGCTTAGTGCTGGGCGTCGTGCAAGGGTACAAGTTTCTCCCAACTGGCTCAAGAAGCAGGACCGTCGATTGGATTACAGAATCTGTGACTGTCGGGGGAGGGCGAGAGAGCTCCAGGCGCAGCTGGGCCGGGGGACTGCCCGGGACTCTGGGAACCACGTCCCCCTCTGGGTCCTTGTGCAGCTTCGCTTTCAGGTGGGCTGTGTCCCAGGTGACCAACGAGGTCCAAGGAGGCTCAGGCACAACAGTCCCCCTTCCTATAAACTTTGGGACCTCCCACAGGACTGCCGTGGGCGGCCAGGGTCGCGTGCCCACTCTGCGTTTCCAGCCCCTCCAGGGTCGGCGGGCTGGGAGAGGGTCATCCTCAGAGGAAATTCGGGGACGAAGAGTGGCTGTCAGACGGCATGTGCCTGTGGCCGTTTGAGGGGGACAGCGAGGGCCTCCACAGAGAAGTGTTCACAGAGCTGAGGCCCGCCAGGAGGCTGGGCGCCCCCGCCAGCTCTCCCCTTGCAGCAGAACGTACGGCTGCCGGGAGTGCGTCTCAGAAAGCCCCAGCAGCTTCAAAGGGGCCCGTCCGCCTGCCGCTTTGATCTCGGGAGGCGCCGGCTGAGTCACAATCAAAGGGGCGCCTGCGATCCCAGGTGTGTGCAGGGACCGGCTCCCACCCGGGCTGTGCAGTCGCTGTCCTTGCGAGCGCTGTTCTTTTCTTGGTAGCAACGCAGCAACGCGTGCTCCTCTGGAGTCACCGGGCTGGGAGGGCGGTGCCGCCACCAAGCCCGGCGGATGCTAGAGACACAGAACGGCAGCAGGGCAGCAGTGACCCGGGCGGCCGGACTTCGGGGCCGAGCCCCGGCCCGGCTAAGCCGCTCTGCGTCTCCGCAGGCTGCCACCAGCTCTGGGCCCAGCGGGAGCTTGTACCAGAACAGCCACTGTTACGTCCTCTCGCCGCACAGTGGCGCCACGTGCCATGACGTTCGGGCGAGGTGGCCCCTGCGGGCCCTTCCAGCCTGGCTCTAAGCTCCAGGCGCACGACGCCCGTGGAAGCTCTTGGATGGATCGGAACACACACTTCACAGTCCTTTCTGAGCGTCGGGCTTTCCCCTCCCAGCCCCCAGGCAGGGGACGGAGAGAAGAGTGTTTCTTAGGCGTGTAGAAAGCAGCCGGAGTCCCCCGGAGGGTGGCGAGGGCAAGTCGCCTGCGCGCCAGTGGCCTCGGCACGTGCTCACCGGGTAGGAGGGAAGAAGAGACGGCCAAGACGGATCATTCCTTGAAGGAGCTTGCCCCTGAGGACTGCGGGAGGGGCAACGGCAGAGGGGCGGTGCCGAGAAGGGAGACAGAGCCCCTTGGCCGCCTGGGTGCCAAGGGCAGAGGAACAGGGACCAGGGCAGGCCGTTGACACAGGGGTGAGGCTGTGACTGGGGACGAGGCTGGCCCTGGAAGAGAGGACCCCTCCCCTGCCCCCTGGGGAGCTGGCGCGGGAGCAGCTGGGCCTTGACCTCTCCGCGACCAAGGTTATGCGAAGGGAGGAGGGCCTGGCCGGGAGGAAGTGCCGGTTGCAGGGTGGGCCCCACACTCCACACAGCACCGCGCGGGGCGGAGCGGGCAAGGGCGATGGGGACGACAGAGAACAGGCCTGCCACATAAAGGGCCTGGGGCTGGGGGGAGCGGACGTGTCCCTGGGCACACTGTGACTGCTCCGGGGGCGTGAGGCTGAGGACCAGGAGGGACCCTGTGGGGTGGGGAGCCCTCGTGACTCAGGCTTTCCCCCACGTTCACCCATGGGTGCTCCTCAAGGTCGAGCAGGACCTTCCCCAGGTTCTGTGACAAGTAAGCGGCCCCGAGCCTACCCCTAAAATCTCTCAGCCAGCGCATCAAAAGCGGGCCCTGCTCCAGAAACAGGCCAGCTCATCCCCCGAGGCGGAGCCAGCATTGGGGACCCTCGGCGTCACTCAGCCTTGAAGGACAAATGGTCACCCACACGCTCCGGGGTCAGAACTTGCTGGGAATCAACCTGAACTTAAGAGTCTGAGTTCAGGGGCGTCTTTGTGGGACTGTGAGGAGACGCCAGGCTGAAATGAGAGGAGAAATGACGTTCCCCTCAGCGAGCAGAAGTCACGCTGGGCAACCGCCGGGAGACAGGAAACGCTGACCCCACGGGGAGGTGGCGAGGGGCAGAGAAGAGGACCAGGCGCCGTTACCGGGCGATCAGGATCAGGTCTCGCCCCTCTCCTGCCTGCGGGAGGGAAGCACTGAGGGGGCTTTAAGCCCAAATCAATTCCCGGTGAGCCTTCGGCTAACGGTTTGCAGCCCCTCCTGGAGTGGCTGGGGGGCGGCTAAGATGGCGTCGCCCAGGGGAAGAAACCTGGAAGGAGCCCGGAAGGGACCTTGACCTCATCGATGACCTCGTGTCAGACACTGAGCGTCTGCTGCGTGCGGAGCCCGTGGGGATGTGGGAACACACGCGACGAGGGCCCTGCGCACACAGAGCTGGAGCCCCCGTGGGAGGGACTGAGGTGCAGTGAGGCCCCCAGTGTGAGGGCTGGAAGGGAAGGCGGGGGGGTGGGAGGCCGGGGGTTTCTGCGGGGCACCGTGTCCTGTTTGTGGACTCGCAGGAGTCCCCCAAGTCCCAGCGGGTCCTCGGACTCTTCTAGGAGGAGCAGGGGCTTGGATTCCCGTCTGTCTGTCTGCTCTGTGTCAGCTGGGACCGGACTGGCCTCTTCAGGAGTTTCCTGGGGCTTGAAAGGCACTGCATGCAGACGTTTGAGGCACAAAGTCACCTCCCATCCCACGAGGACAGGACCTGGGACCCTCCCTGCTGTGACGGGAGGTCCCTGCCGCTCAGAGGCAGGGGGCCCTGCCCAGGTCTCCTGGTCGGCAGGGCTCCAGCTCGGCCCAACCCACACGTGGCCCATAGCCCAGGGCTATCCGGCTTCTGCCCCTCTAAGCCCGTGTCCCCCTGCGAACCAGCCACTTCCATCTGTCTGCGTCCAGGAAACCTCCCCTCAGGGCACCTCGGCTTCCTGCTCCCAGCATCCGGCTTGCGCCCCCGCTCCCTCGTGGCCGAGGTCAGCAGTCCCTTCCTCATCTCCGTGGCTCCCACACTGGGAACATGACGCTGCCACAGGACATGTTCCCACGCGCAGACGTGGGCCAGGGCCCCTGCATGCTGAGTGGGCCTGGGACAAAAGGGAAATGGGGGCCTTGTTACAGACTAAAGAGAACGTCTGGGTGCAGCGGCCGTGCGCCCCTGGCCCAGCGACCACACGGGAGGCCCGGCTGCAGACACTGAGCTTCTATGTGGCTCCGGGGTGGGGTGGGGGTTACCCCGCTCCTCCCCGTCCATCTGCGTCCCAGCGTCCCAGCAGCCCTCACCCCCTGGGGACGGTTCCCTTTCTTAGATGACTCGTGGTGGGTCCCTGGCTCACCCACAGTCATTAGCTGCTGACTGTAATTCAATCCGATGAGCTGCGTTTCTTATCTTCTTAATTAAAATAATTATGACTAATGGAGTGGATGGTACCAAACTGCGACGTGTCCCCCAGAAAGTTCTAGGGAGCCCAAGCCCCGTTCCAGTCCGGGCCTGAGCAGGGGGGGCAGTAAGGAGCCACTGACAGAGAGTTCCCGGCCCCCCGAAGCCCTGGACCAGCCCCCCGTCCTGGGGTCCGGGTGGGGTTGGGAAGAGAGAGGACAGAGCCAGGGCCCCTTTTCTCTGCTTAGCAGCCAGCTCCCATGTACAACCAGACGGGACGCGGGAGGCTGGAGGGGGCTCGGGGAGGGGAGGGTGGGGGAGGACGCCCCCTCCCCTGCCGGGTGCTGTGGGCCTGGTTCCAGCAGGGCCACTCAACCACAGGGCTTCACAATTTACGAGTGTTCTGCCTGCAGAGTCACCGTGTCCCCTCCCCACCCGAGCACAGGCAGCTCCTTGTCTTAGGGTGGCAGCCGGGGGCGAGGGCTTGCTCAGGCGGGCTGGTGAGTCAGGCCCAGCAGGGACACGGCCCCGGCCTGCCTGCCTGGCCACCCACTCCACCCTGGCAACAGACGTGCAGGGTGGGAGGCGGAAGGTCAGGCTATTCTGGGATCCGGGACATGAGGAGGACGAGCCAAGCCCCTGCTGGGGCCTGAGTGTCCTCCTGTGTGAGATGCGGCCGCTCCGTCAGTGGCAGGGCCACCAGGCACAGAAAGCAAAGACCCCGAGACCCTCTGTGGTCTAGGATGAGCTGGCACCAGTCCAGAGGAGGACTGGATGTGGGTGCCACCGCTCGCTGGTTCTCAGCGCCTGGCGACAGTTTGGGGACCAGCCAGCCATCTTGCCACCTCTTCTCCACAAGCCACTTGGTCTCAAGGACAATGGACGACCCCCCTCGGACCGGGGCGAGGGGTTGTGCCCACCCTCACCCCTCATTTCCCGAGGATGCTGGGGGGAGACGGAGGGCTGCATGTGGCCGTGGGGGCTGATGGCGAGGGCCAAGGTCAGGGTCAATGTCAGGGCCAGTGGCACTGCCGGGACTCGCCGTCTGCCCCACAGAAGGGTGCAGGGAGTCAGGAACGGGGCTGTGGGGCCAGGAAGGCATAGGGACGAGAGTGGGCACTGTGGTGCCCCTTCCCCAGGCCCCCTCGGCCCCGCGCCGTGCCCCCAAACTCCCCCTCCTGTGCTGTCCTGCCCCCACCTCCCGCGACTCCTCCCGGCCACCCTGACCCCTCCCACCCAGAGCCCACAGAGCCCGGGTCTGTCTCCACCCTTGCCGTCTCAGTGCCCCGGGGCTGGGTGCCAGCAGCCTGGCCGTCGTGTGTCCCCAAGGCCCCTACCTGTCCCGTCTCTAACCCCCGGCTTCCTTCCCCCTTCCCAGGAGAGCTGCATCATGTGGGGCAGGGGCCCGGGCGGCTGTGGGGCCCCCTCACGGGCGTACCCAGCGGGGACCACGGGCCCTGCCCAATGCCCTCGTCAGTACCCACCCCCCAGACCCATCGGAGGGGCCTGGCTCTCTCGGGGTCATGGGGTCACCCTCGCCCCTGAGCGGGTCTCTGTGAGCTGGGAGGGAGGCGGCCTCTTCTGACCAGCCAGCCCGGTGGGAGGCAGGTGGGCAGGGGAGACAGCGACAGGCGGCTTCCCACAGCGTATTTGTGGGGAGGGGGCCCACTCTGAGCCCCGGCCAGAGCCCCCGGTACAAGCCTCCCGGGGAAAGACCCCTCCCACCTGGGGGTCCTGAAAAGGCCAGCAGAGGAACCCTGCCCCAGCCACGGTTCACAGCCGGCCCCGGGCCCTGCGTGGGGGGCTGGGCAGCCAGCGGGGGGCCCAGCGGAAACAAGAGCCCCCTTCTCCCAGCTGCCCTGCTTGGCTCCGCCCCAACTTCCCCCTGGACCAAGTGCGGGGCCGGGACACATCCAGTGCGGGAGTGGCCCCAGCCCCGCGGAGGCCCGAGTGGCACGTGGAGGGGCAGCGGGGGCTGCTGGGAGGCGCCCAGGAAAGGCCCGCAGGAGAGGCCCTCTGGGCCAGGGCAGCTGAGTGGGGAGTCGGGGCGGGGGAGCCGTTCATGGGAGGGGGCTCCCCAAGACTGAGCCGCTCCAAGCCTGGTGACGACACGAGGGGGTGAGGGGTGCCGCCTGCCTGGGGGTCCCCCATGCAGGGGGGTCCCTTCTGCAGGCCCAGTTACTTGGCTCAGACAGACAGGGTGCCTTGATTACGGAACAGGCCAAGGACACAACAGAGACCGGCAGGGGTCTGAGGCCGGGGTCTGCGCCCCAAGGAGGAGGTGTCAGTCCTGTGCGGCAGGCAGATCCCAAGGGGGTCCCAACCCCATGTGTATCCTCTCCACGGCAGGCACCTGTCCCCAGGTAGGGGTCTGTCCCCAGACAGGCACCTGTCCCCAGGTAGAGTCCTCTCTGAGGTCCCCCAGGAATAGTTTCCTCTGGAATCTACAAACATACATCTGCTTTCGCTGCCATCAAGAAAATGAAACCACATGGGACGGTTTGAAGTTTCTAGGTGCTTTTACGCCATAATAAAAACAGACAAGCTAAGCCCCGGGACGGCCGCCGTCTCTGTCTGTCTCAAGCAGGAAGACGCAGGAGCCACCCCGGGGTCAGGGGTCAGGGGGCAGGGGCCGGGGCCTTGAGAGCAGCCCCCAGAGAGAAGGGCGTGGGAAGCAGACCTGCTCTTTCCTCAAAACCAACCACGGAAATCTTGCCCATCCCCCAAGGCCGATTTCCCTGCCACCACTTCCAGGTTGCTCTCCAGGGTTTCCTCCCACCTCCCCCTCTTCTGTGATGCTGCCCCCCTCACCCCGTCACCCTGGGAGACACCCTCATGTGGGCCTCCCCACTCCTGAGGGACAGGGCCCCCTCTCACCACCGGCCTTGGGCGCAGCGGGGTGCAGAAGGCCCAGGCTGGCTCGGGAGGAGGGCTGCGGTGTGGGGTGAAATGGGATCATCCTTGGCTCAGAAGGATGGGGGGAGGCCACCTGCCCCACCAGCTGAGACCAGCCCTGTCTGTTCCGTCGGTCCCAGAGCCTGTGTGTGCCGGGCCTGGCACCTCCCCGAGGCCCCAGCCCGGGGTCTAAGTGCGCCCGCCACCCACATGGGCCAGGCATTGACACGCGGACACCGCGGGAGCCGGGCGGGTCAGCAGGCAGAGCCTCGTCTGGAAGGCGAGGGGCAGCCACTCACCGCAGAGCAGCCCCACGCTGTCGCAGAGCGGAGCCGCCGGGGTCTCGCCGGGTTCCTGGGCTGCAGACCGGCCGTGAGGGACGGCGTGAAGTGGTCTCTCTACAGACCAGCTGAAGGCTTCTTGAAGCTCCACAGCGACGCAGCCCAGATCGAAAGGCAAAAGTCAGGTTAAATCTCTGTCAGTAAATACCGCACTAGTGCCATAACGAGCCAAGGGCGGTCGACGCCAGCGTGAGACCCCAGTGAGCGGGCGCTGGCAGCTCACATAAAGGAGACGCAGCTAACTCACGGACAGAGGGAGAGCATAATAAAGTGGCCACAGAATCGAATTTAAAAATGTTAGGGCGATAGTTTTCGGGAAAAATTTATCTGCGCCCAGGATGGCTTCTCTGGGGAAGGGTGTGGGCGGGGGCTCAACCGAGGAGGAGCCCTGGGAGGGAAGTTCGGGGACGGGGCGCTCCAGGCGGAAGAGCCAACGCGCACAGAGGCCAAAGGCGTGGAAGAGCTCGGCTCATTCAAGGGGCAGAACGGAGGCCCGTGTGTGGGAGCTCGTGCGTGCGTAGTGGCTACGAGAAGAGAGCTTGCCGGGCCGAGAAGGGAGGGGGGACAGTGTGCATGCAGCCCCGGGGCACGGGGGGACTCGGTGTTTGTCTGGTAGGATCAGGCACTTTTAAATGGTTTTCTTTCACAGGGAAGACCAAAGGAGCAGAAATAGCCAGGAGATGCCTAGAAAGGAAGAACGATGGGGGATCTACCCGACGTTCCACGTTATAAAGCTTCTGTCACTGGGCATCAGTTCACCTGTAGACAAATAGGTCGGTGGGACAGAGCGGAAAACCCGGATTCGGGCTCTGGTACGTGCGGAGCGTGCTCAAGGTTGCTGCCAAGCGTGGGGGAGAAGGCGAACATTTTAGTCGGTGGCTTGGGGACACCTGGAAGGTCACACAGATGAAGACGGAGCTGGGTCCCTTGCTCACCCCTGACGCCGTGCGGGTCAGAGATGGAACCTTACAAACGCTGGGAAACGGTGGCGACTTCCTCTCCGACCGAGGATGGAGCGTTCGTAACTGACCCGACAGCCAAACGCAGTCATCAAACACGAACACACCTGCCTACATAAGACTAACATGTCCGTGTGGCAAACTCACCCCAAGGGCTCCCCAGGTACAAGGACATCGTAGACGTGGGAAGTCCCAAACACCAGGGAAACGCCCAGCACTCTGTAGGAAAAGGGGCGGAAGATACCAACAGCCAGTTCGTGAAAGAAAAAATGCTGATGTCTCCTAAACACGGGGTGGTGCCTGCTTCCGCTCACGGAAGGGAGACGCGAACTCAAACAGACGCAAACTCAAACAGTGTGTCTCACTGATCTGATGGGCGCAAACCCACATTTTCACCAGGCACCGTGTTGGGGAGGCCATAGCCGCAGATGCCCGTCCCGTGGGGGGATGAGGACTGTCTAGCCCTGGTGCAAGGATGTTACGCCGTTGACCCACTGACCCCAGGTCCGCAGGCCTGTGTCCCAAACACGCGGGGAAGGCGGCCAAGGACATATGTATGCGTAAGGCCCTTCGCAGAGGTTGTGCACAGTGACGGCAGAGGCCGAGATGCCCGTAACAGGACACTGCTTGGCCAAATCTGGTGTCTGCACGGGCATGGGGTGACGCTGAGGGGTGGCATGGGGACAGGCAGTGACACCGAGGCTCTGCAAAGCAAGCACGGGCAGCCACGCTCCCAGGAGGCTACGAGACGGCTGTGTAGGTGGGCATGGTCGTGCTTTCCGTGTTTTCTAAAAGAGTCAACACTAGAAAACCCCCAAACTAATAAAAATGGCTGGGGGCGGGGCGGAGAACCAGGGAAAGGGGTCAGGTGGGAGCCAGAGGTCCGAGGACCGCCCTCGGGGAGGGTGATGGTCACTCGGGACCAGGGGGAAGCTTTGCCACATGAGACCATAACGGGTCGGTCGTCTCTGCGGCCCAGACACAAACGGGAACAAGGGGTCCAACCGCCGGTCAGACTGGGGGCAAGGAACCTTGACGTCACTCTGAAGAAGCAAGGTTTCGAGAGCAGGAGCTGAGTGAGGCGGGCTCCGAGGGCGGACAGCGTCTTTCACAAAGTCCTGAGAACGGGCCAGTGGAAGGGGAAGTGAGGAGCTGCTGATCTTCCTCCTCTGCGGCTGGGGATGAGGAAGGACGTCGGCGGAGCCCCGTGCACCGTCCTCTCCAGGGCACAGGGGAGACAGGAAGGGGTCAAGTGCCCGGTCAGCCGCGGGTCTCAGAAGCAGGTGGGGGCAGGGCTCGCCAGGGGTCCAGCTTCCGGCTCCATGTGGCTTCGAGGGTCTTCCACGGGGACTTTGGGCCTCTGGGTGGGGTGGGCGAGGAGCCCCTGGACACATGGGGGTGTGGGCTGGGCTGGGGAGCAGGGAAGGCTCCTCCACGCTTCCGGGCCAGGAGTCCCCTGAGGCTACAACACTGACCGGCTCCCTGCAGGCGACACCCTCTGGCTGGCGGGCGCTCACTGCCTGTTCCAGAAGCAGCGGGCGACGGTGGGGCAGGATGGGGGGTCCTGCCAGGGGCGGGGGCTCAGCCCCCTCAGGAGGAAGGAACCCAGGGAAGGGCTGGCAGGGAGGGGAGGAGGGGAGAGGGGAGGCGAGGGGTGCGGTGGGCATGGCTAGGAGGGCACACGCTCGCCAGCAGGCCTGTGCTGAGGGCCCCACATGGGCAGCGTCGCCCCATTTCCCAGGTCCGGGCACAGGGAGGACAGGGAGACGACGGGACTGGGCCAGGCTGCACCGCACCCTGTGTTTGCAGACCCCACCGCCTGGCCTGGAAACCAGGGGCCCCCGGCTTCAGGGCCAGCTCCAGCCCACCTGCTGGGTGGCAGCGGGGACTGCTATGTCCCAGGGACCCCCCACCCCTGCCTCGGGTCTAAGCTGGAAGATTCCAGGCACACAGCCCGTGGGCAGGGGCTGGCCCGCTCCTCCCAGGCACGCAGATCCTTCCCTCAGCGCAGCGCAAGAAGGATGACAGGTGCCCTCATCCGACCCGACCGCTGCCCCTGGAAACCAGCTGCCCCTGTCAGCAGCCCCAAGGCCAGGACAGCCAGGCCTGTTAGAGCTGCCGCCGCCGCTTCCCGGGGAGGGCAGGGCCCAGCGGGCACCGTGCGCTTGCACTGCTGACTGACAGGGGCAGGGGTGGGGGGCGGACCAGATCCTGCCGGGAGGGGGGGTCTGACACTCAGGCGCGGGGAGGAGGCCACCGAATCTGCCTGTCACGCAGCTGTGGCCAGAAGCGCGAGGCCGGTCCCTCTGGACGGCGAACAAAGGGGCAGCAGGTCGCCAGCGGGCACGCGGGGCAACTCCAAACACCTGGTACCAATTTCAGCGCCACGTTTTCCACTGTGACCCTGCGTTTTGTTCTGTGCTCCTCACGTCGCCCTGGGAAGGGGGCCGGAAGTCTCCCCAGCAGGGTGTGGGGGGCGCTGTGAGCAGAGAAGCAAGGGCCGCCTGGCTGAGAAGTTGGCAGTTGACAGCGGACGGGAAGAAGAAGCTCTGTGGGGACAGAGGTCGAGTCACAAGGAAGAGCTGGCTGAGCGCCTGGGGCAGGGGCCACGCCCTTGGCCACCCCAGAGCCGGCCTCTGGGCCGGCTGCCCAGGGCCCGGCAGCAGGGGCCGTTTTTAGCCCTGAGCCAGGCAGGCCGCGGCCAGGGCCGGGCAGCCACGGCGACCTTGTCAGGGGTCACGCCACGCTCACAGGCACCGCGGCGAGGGAGGGCCGGTCCTCGGCTAGGCTGGCGGGGTGGCAGGAGCACAGGCGGCCTACCTGACCCTGGGGCGGGCGCTGCGCCCACCCAGCCTCCCACCGGCCCTCCCAGAGCTGGTCCCCAGGACCCACGCTTGCAGGGCGTGTGTGGGGCCCAAGGGTGACGATGGCACATAACTGTAACAGGTACAGTTACCTGCAGGCGAGGGGCAGGACCGTGGGAGAGAAGGTGATGTGGGGACTCTGCAGACCAAGGGCACAAACCTGGTGCGCTTCCCTCCCAACCCCGCCCCCCGAGGCAGCTGCAGCCCCGCCATGGCCTAGCAGTACACCCCCCCCACCCCGCCCCGACCCCGTTTGTCCTCCGATGCTCTGTGGCTGGCGCGGCCCACGGGCAGGCTCACTGCTCGCGGAGGCCGAGGCCTGAACGCAGCCGGGGAACAGCAAGTTGGACCTGGAGGGCCACACAGCGGTCCCTCTCGTGCGGGGAATGCAAAAGCCTTCTGGGTTCAGGGTCGGCGTCCGGGGTGAGATTTCTCCCAGCCGGATTTGGCGGCCACGTCCAGGGCCCGGACGGGTGTTCCCGAGCATCGAGCTGCCGGTCAGGGGCGCGGAGGCCCTGTCCAGAAGGGGTCACGTCCTGTGGGCGATTATGTAAGACGGGGTGTGTTACACAGTGACCCACGCCCCACTCCTCCCAGCACCTCCTTGTTTGCAGGCTGTTTGCTCACCCACCCCCTCCGTCTGCACCGCGGGGCCGCGGGCTCAGCTCCGCTCGGGAGCCAGTAGTGTGCTCTCCCCGCTGCGTGCACACCTTCGGGCGGGGGTGGGGGGAGCTCACGCAGAGCCCTGGTCACTAAGCCCTTGGGGCTCCGCGTCCCCGCCTGCGAATGGCTCTCAGGCTTTGCATCCCTCTGAGCCGAGAGCTGAGCGGGCATCGTGGGCTTCGAGGGCGCGGCCTCCACACGGATCACCTGCCCGAGTCCAGGGCACAGCCAGGAGGGCTGGACGGGCCACACAGCAGAGTCCCGTGAGCCCAGTGTCACCCCTGGGCAGGTGCCCATCCAGGTGGGACAGCCAGGGACAGCTGTGCCCATTGGGGTGGCTTTGGCTTCTCTAAGACACTTGTTTCAAGCCTGAAGAATGCTAGTGCTTCCCACACGCACTCTCTTCTCCAGCCACTGAACCAAAGGGGTCCCCTCCCCATCAACCGGCTTTGTGACCTCCGTGTCCCCACCGCTGAGGGCCTTCCTGCTAACTATAGGGGGTGACTGCCCTTCCCCACAGGGCTGTCAGCCTGGGCCGCTGGCTGGCCCTGGGGCTCGAGGCCACCCTCAGCCTGCCCCCATGCAGTCACCGCCCCTGCCTGGCCCACCCCGAGCCAAGTGAGGCCTGGACGGGTGCAGCCTCCGTCAGTGCCAGGAGTCGGGGAACAGGCCTTCCCTCCATTCAGTCGGAAGCCCGGTTGGCACGCCCGGGGCACCAGGGACTGGTCCTGCACTTTAAGAAAGAAACAGCACCTTGCCGCCCAAGGGGCACTTTCTTGAGTTTGGGCGCCCCCTGCTGTGGGAGTCAGATGAGGACTAGTTCCGAGGGTCTGGGCCCCCCATTTCCCTAAGTCCTGGGGGCAGATTGTTCCAGGAGCCCAACACTCAGGGAGGGCACTGAGACCCTGTGGATCCGGGAGGCGGGGACTGGGGAAGAAGTGCCCAGAGCCCTCCGCGCAGCCCAGCTCCTCCCTGGGAGCCAGGGCTGCGACCCTGACTCAGAACTGCTCACCTTCACCTGAGGGCCCAGGTCAGCCCAGCGGCGGGGCTGTCCCCACGGAGGGGCCGATGTGCCCCACGGGGCCACGGGCCCCGCTGGCATCAGGGGCGGCCCAGTTACACCCCCCGGTCCCCAGCCCCCAAGGGGCTGCTCCACCAAGGCCCAGACGTGCGGAAGGCAGACGGGTCCACTCAGGACGCCCAGGGGGGCCTCTCAGCATCTTCTGCTGATGGGGAAACAGTGCATCCTGTCTGTGGCTCTGCCTGCTGGGGACGCTGCTGGGACACCAAGACCACAGCCCAGGCTGCTGGGGAATCAAGCAGCAGCCACCTTGGCCTGAGGCCCTGACGAGCGTGAACTCAGGGTCAGAGCAGAGACGTGTCCTGGGGACGAGAGCCTAGAGACGGGGGACGCACACGGGTTTTCCGCACCTGGGGCTCAGCTAACACGGGGCGGTGGGGGCGGACTGGCCGGTGCCGCCAGACCTTCCTCCCAAGGCCTGTGTGGTCACCTCCTCCCTGGCCGCCTGCCGCTCCCGGATCCACACCTGGCCTTCAAGGGCAGCCGCCTCTCTGTGTCCCTGTGGTCGTCTCTCTGCTGACGCACAGAGAGCGCAACACTAGCCCCCCCAGGCGCCGCAGCAGTGGGGTGGGTGGGGGTCTCGGCAGCGGCCAGCACCTGCAGGGATGCCTGTGGGAGAAGTTTCGCCTTTGCGCTCCCTGGAAAGGAGCCTCAGGCTTGGCCAGTTACGTGTCCCGGGATCCCTGGCAAGTGGCACAGTTGTCCCTTCGCCGGGAGGGGGCTGCTACTGGACGGTGGGCAGCAGAGAAGACCCAGGGCTGGGGCACCCCGACCACACATGCCTTCAAAGGGTTTAGAAGCAACAGGGAGGGAAGAACACGTGGTCCTCCCAAAGGGTCGGAGGTCAGGGACCCACAGGCCTGTGTTTTCTCCTTTCTGGAGCGCCAAGGCCACCGCCTCCCCTTTCAGAGGGCGGAGGCGGAGCGAACGCGTTGGTGTTTGGGGCACCGGGCTTCGTGTCGGGGGAAGTCCCTGAAGCCGGGCTCCCAGGTGCCCAGTCCAGGACAGCGAGTGCAGGGAGGGCCCGGCCAGTTCCTTTCCTTTCCCCGCAGCCCGGGACGCACGGGGTTAATGCAGATGTCGGCGACCATGCCGAGCTCGACTCTCAGAAAGAGGTGGCCGTGCCCTGGGCACAGGGGCATTGCTTTGACACTGTGGACAGCCGCCCGCTGGACCCCAGAAGACCCCGCTGTGCAGACACGGGGAGAAGACTGGAAGGAACGCCCTCCGTGGGGGGCGGGGGCTGTGCGGGGTCTCGTCGGGCATCTGTCCTCCCCGTCTGCCAGTGGGCTCTCCGCCACCGGGCTCGCAGCAGTAACCAGGGAAATGGGGACCGGGGTCCACCCATAAGACAGGCGGTGAATAGCCGTGACGCCAGCAGGTCTTCACCACACATTGTGCGAAATTATTTTTATGATGTGATATTTTCAGATCTTAAAACCCCTGTATACACGAGGCGGACCCAAAAAACCCAGAATTTATTTATAAAAATTGTGTATGTGTTCTTACATGTTTCAGCTTGCGTCCCCTTCAAAGCGCCCTCCATGTGATGCCACAGTCCAATCGGGGCTTTTTCCCGCTGCTCCAAACGGCGTTTTTTCCCGCCGCTCCAAACGGCGTTTGAACTCGTCCGCTGTGAAGCCTTTCAGCACCTCTGTCGTTACTTTGTTTCACCTGTTCCACATCAGCTAAATGTTTCCCTTTGAGGATCTGTTTCATCCAAGAAACAAACAAAAAAAAGTCGCCTGGGGCAAGATCAGGTGCAGAGGGAGGCCGGGGCACGGGGGTCAGGCTGGTATTGGTCAAAACCCGGTGCCACTCAGCGCGGTGCGGGCAGGTGCGCTCGTCAATTACTCATCATGAAACGGGTAAACGCAGTGAAAGTCTTCAAAAAAATTCCCTGAAGCTCCCACAGCAACACCAGCTGGTGCACCGACACAGATGGGCTCCTGGAACACCCACCTCGCGGGGGAGCCTGGACTACAGGGGGCCCGCCCTCCAGAAGGTAATTCCGGGGTTTTTTGGGTCCCCCCTCGGACATGGTAGCGAAGGAGAAGTGTTACAATTCCACAGAAGAGCTGAGCCAGGAAGGCCCCCCTGCAACCCCACCCCCAGGGGACCGTCGTCCCACACACGCCGAGCCGCCAGCGGGCCCCGCCCTGCCCCCAACGACTCACCGCTGCGACAGGTCTCGGCAGGTTAAAGGGCGGTGCAGACAGCAAACTACCGTCTTCAAATTCCGACTTTAATCTCCAAGGTTCATTGTCATATAACGCGGGGTGCTGGTTTAAGTCATCTTTTTTTTAGCACATTAGAAATGTTTCCTTCTGTACCTTGAGCCTTATTCTTCCCATGAAGAGCAGGAGTCAGGTTTTTACTAAAAACACTTCTGGTCCCAGTGCTAAGGATACTTCCGTGGCGGTCCAGCCGCCGAGTGGCGCGGGTCCCCCGACAGAGACCCGAGCCGCGCCCCCTCCCGCCCCGGGACTCCAGGACGCCTCCTCCGGGGCCCACGCGGGCAGCCGGCAGCCAGCTCCGCCGAGCCAGCCTCAGGCTCCCGCCACCCCTCAGCCTGTCCTCGGTCCCCACTCCCGAGAGAAGCGGGTGTCACCTTCAGAAGCCTCCGTTTCTCGGTCGCCCCAAAAACATAATCTAAAGCAGGGCTTGTGAGGAGCCCCGTTCCCTGGGAGGGGGCTTTGCCCTCTTGGCCCTGATTCTGGGCTCAAAAGCCAGAAGTCGATTCTGGGGGGCGACCCAGTTCCCGCTCACACGCCCTCCGGGCCGCTGGCACTGCGCATGGAGGGCCCAACATGGCGGGCCTGGGCCTCGCTCACAGGCCCGCGGCTCCGCCCAGAAGGGCCCAGGTGAACGCACGAGGGACTTCACGAGTTTCAGCTTTGTGAAAAGAGAATTACAAGCAGTGAGGAAACGGAACTAAATGAGAGAATTACTATCACAGGAGATGCATTATGGTCGACGGTTACTTATTTTCAAAAGTTTTTCTTGTTTTATCTAGTCAATTATGGTAATTATGAATATACATGACTTGCATAACAAAAAAATACTTCCTCTAAAAGGTCGAAAAGTTGGAATATTTGTCAGTGGTTCTGTCCCTGTGGCCCCCCAGCTGTGCTCAGTGGAAGGGCAGGACAGCGCGTGGGAGGGGCCCTGTGCCGCCGGCCTCGGCCCTGCCCCCCACCCCAGCTCTTCTCCAGGACAATTCTCCCGACAGGTGTCAGCTCCGGCCTGGGGAGTCAACCTCCTGGGCGGCACCATCTGGCACTGAGGGTGACGCCACCCCACTGCACTGGCCTGGGAGTGGAGGTGAGTCACCACAGCCTCTGCCGGCCCCACCCCTGCCCCCTGAGGCCGGGACCCCACCGAAGTCCTCCCACTGCTGGGGGGAAGATGGTGTGGTGGAGGCAAGCCCCTGCTGGATCTGCAGCTGCCCCCGGGGTCCGGGGGGCTGCCAGGCTGGAGGCGGCTCAGGAGATGGCTTGGACCACACGTCTGGCCGGGGAGGCCTGCACCCCGTGGGGCCTGCAGTAGGCCGCATCTCCCACAAGGGCATGGCCTCCTGCCCATGGTGCCGCCTTCCCAGGTGCAGGACCGGGGTGGGGGTGTCAGACAGCCCCTCGAGCCGAGGCCTCCCTGGGAAGCAGGGGTGCACTGACCTCCAGGGATGTCACGTGGAGCCAGGCATTATGCGCCCGGGGCACACAGGGAGGGCCCATTCCCGTGAGCGCTCAGCTCCATGCCACTGCCGGGCCTCTCAGAACGCATCCTCGCCACTGTCCTCTGTGTCTTCATCCAGATGGACACTTTGTCTGGAAGGAGCAGGTGGACATGGCCCAGACAGTGGCGCTGCGGCCCCCCTCCCCTCGTCCCTCCCGGCAGACATGTTGCTGGCTGATGCCCCTTCCTGTGGGCCCGTCCGCGTCTCGCTCCTTCCCGAGGGCTGGGCAGCCTGGCTGTCGCTGGTGGCCAGCTCCCACGGACCCCCGTCCTGGGCTCTGTCGCTCCCTGAGGGGCTTCCACCTCCCCCGACGGGACAGCTCGTCCACTGAAGCCGCCCCCCGCCCCCGCGGCCTGCCCACCCACCCTCAGCCCACCTGCAGGCCCCGAGGGCATCACCCGCCTCCGCTGTGCACTGCCCCGTCCCCGGGGCTCCGGCGGGAGGCCTGGATCCAACGGCGTCTGCCTGACGGCAGCTCCCTGCCAGGTGTCGGGGAGGAGCGAGGCCGCAGGCCCCCGCGGTCCTGCTGCTTGCCAGTGGCCTGGGGACCGTCACTGCAGAGCCAGCCCTCTGCTTCCGTGCCCACCCGCCTGTTCACACAGGCTGTCAGCAGCTGCCCCAGGCACCCGGCAGCCCAGCTGGCCTGGGGCTCAGAGTGGGGACTCCAGGCCCACCCAGGAGCCGCTTTGCAGGGCAGGTGTGCTGGCCTGCTGGCCCGCTCCCACCCCACTCTCTGTCTGTGCGTCTCAGGGACTGGGGGTGGCCGCTCAAGGTCAGGCCTGCGTCCGGCCCACAGCCCCAGGCCTCGTGGCCCAGCAGGGCCTGCCTCCGTCTGCTGCCGCCTCCAGGGTGCCTGTGAAACCTCACAGGCCTCCATCGGCACCCCAGTCCCCAGACAGCACTTCTGTCCTGCTATGGCCTGGCCCCCATTCTCCCCAGACAGGACATGGGGCCCTTCAGAAGCAGGGCGCCCCTCCGAGCCTGCCCATGTGGCCCACCTCCTACACCCACACCAGTCAGGGGTGGGTGGGTGGGTGGGAGGTGCTAGGCAGGATTTGGGGGCCCGGGAACCCGAACTGGGGGGAGCGAGCCAGCCCCTGCCAGCCCAACCCAGACCTGGGGATCAAGGCCGTCATCGGATCTCAGGGCCAGCCTCGAGGAAAGCACGGGTGACCACCTTCACAGGCTGCCTCCCACGCCCTCACCTGGCCTACTCGCAAGGCAGGGTCCTTCACAGCCCTGCAGAGGGGGGCCCACCTCCCACTGGTGGGCTGGGCACGGCCCCACTCCCACGAGCTCAGCAGGAAGCCCAGGGAGGCGCCTGCCTCCGAGCCCGAGGCTGGCACACGTGGCCCCGGCGGGAGGGCGGCCGGCTTCCCGTCATACCCTGCTGCGTCATTGCACTTTCTGGAATTGTTTCCTAAAAATCAATGGCGTGAGATGGAAAGGACAACAAAGCTCTCATGCTTTCATGAGACAGAAACTAGAAATCCTTGCGACTTGAAGTACACGAAGCAGAAGCCATTGCTCACGCGCATTCTGCCTTCTGTGTGGGCCCCATGGTGGGGCGGAGTCGCTGGAGGTCAAAGTCGAGTGTCAAACGTCCCTCCTACCCCTGGAAGTTGTTTGGGACCCTGTGCTTGTCAGGGGGCAACGGGGGACGACGCACGGCCACGTTCAGAACGTGACTCTGCTGCCCTCTGGGAGGGCAGGGCCCGCGACACAGCCTGGGCTTCTGCCGGGCACGTCAACGATTGAGAACGTGCGTGGCGTGTCACAGCTGCTGGCGCGTGCGGCGCCTGCTCCCCCGGCAGCGGCAACGCGTCCCCCCGCAGGGTCCTGGTGGCCAAGGTGGCCTGGGGGCCCATGCAGCTTCCCCCACCTGCCTGCCATGGAAACGCCTACAGGTCTGCCCATCCCCCCACAACTCGAGCACACGCACGCACGCACACATGCCCTGTTCTGGAATTTTCTACAACGTAGATGGTCACAGGCAGCCTCCATGCTCTCCCAGTGCAGGCCCTGTCTCCCAGCTGGCGACGTCCCAGCACAGGGCACAGGCCTGCAGGGGGACCTCCCCAGACGGTACCCGGAGCAGTGACGAAGGTCAGGGGGAGGAATGACAGGGCCTGTGTGTGGAGGGGCCGCCTTTTCGTTGTAGGCGAGTCCTCGTCCCATCCTTCACCGAGGGGAGTCTGGCGGGGGCGCTGCAGGGCGCAGAGGGGTCCTCCCAGACATGGGTGACATAGTGTAGTCCCAGGGGCCCTTCCAACCGCAGGTGAACCGCCTCCTTCTCTGTGCCCGCAGGACCGGGGTCAGGCCCAGAGTGGCCCAGGGGATGGCGGGGCAGCACCGTCCAGGGGAGGCTTCGAGGCGCCAGGGGAAGCCGGTTCCTGGAGCCCGAGAGGGGTGGGGCCTGGACCCGGCTCAGAAGCAGTGCCCAAGTGCTGCCTCCGGGGGGCACCCCGCAAAGCAGCCCTGGGGCAGGACTGACCCGCTGGGGGCCACTGCGTCAGGTGTCCAGCCAGGGGGAAGGAACCCAAGTAGCTTCGTCGCAGCACCCGCCAGGGGCCTGGGATGGCCAGAGGAGGAGAGGACCACCCATCGGGGGCTCCTCCTGCGTGGGGCCGGGGTCGGAGGGCCATGCAAGTGTAACTGTGAGCGGAGCTTCCTTCTGCATCCAGAGCTGTTGAGGCCTGTGACGTAAACACGGACACATATAAATTATGCACGTACATTACATCTCATAGCACGTCTCCATCGGCTGTGAATTATGCACGATCTCTGTAAATTATACATCATAGTTATATGTAAATACATAAAGCGTTGTATCCATATTTATGTTTCATGCATTTATGTATAATGTACTGCTTTTCTGCTGTCTATTTTCACTTAATAATTAATGCAGCGATTCTTTCCTTGCGGACCACAGAGACAGATCAGACGGCAGCACGGCAGACGTCCTTGCAGTCGGCCAGGGCTTCATCCGCCGGCCCCACCTTCGACGGGGGTGGGGTCGCATCCAGCTCCCCTGGGGTGCACGGCAACGAGCTCGCGCTTCTCTCCTTTTCCTGTTGACGCGCGAAACTGGTTTCTGAGGGCTGAGCCGCCCTTGCTTTCTCAGAGTGAGCGAGGCAGTGAGGCGGCCCCGTGATTGTCAGCGTACTCGTAAATCCTGCTCCTTAATATTTTGCTCAGTCGTTTACACCCAAAGTCTGCAGGCGCCCCACAGGCGCAGTTCAGCTGAGCTCCGGGGCTGCGGGGTGGGGACAGGGCCGCGCCCAGAGGCCTGGAGGGTTTCTGATCGCTCTGCTGTGGGGCGGGCACGTCGGCCTCCCGCCCAGACCAGGGGCCAGGAATCCTCAGCTGTGGGCGCCAGAGAGCCCTGGCCACACCTGACCCTGCAGGCCGAAAGGCCACCAAGAGCTCCCTGGCCTCCGTTCCAGCTGCCGCTTAATCAATCATCGCACCTTCCAGTCACGCTGACCAGGCGGCCCCCTGCCGAGAGAAGAGGAGCTGTCCGGCTGCAAGGGCAGCTCTAGCTTCCAAGCAACAGCCTGCCTGATGCAGAGGGAGAGGGGAGAGCTCCGAGCCAGCAGAGGGCGCTGCAGCAGGCGGGGGTGGGCAGGGCAGCCCCGGGGTCTGGGGCTCCGGGTCCTCCCGATGCCCGCTCCTTAGGGAGCGTGGCCCTTTATGCCATCAGGCTGCTGCGACCAGACGCCCTGGCAGGCAGCACAGAGAGTGTTCCAGGGATCACATGTCCCCCCAGCACGGAAACCCACCGTTAGGATCCAGCATCACAGGACAGGGATTTCCCTGTCCCCAGTGTGTCCCCAGCCACACCCCACCCCAGGGCAGCCTTCTGTCACCTGGGCCAGAGCTCCGGTGTCACCCTTTGACACCCTGGGATTTCTGAGCTCCGCTGGACAGTGAAGGGGCAGGTTCCTGACCTCACTTTCAGGACGAGTGAGGGGCGAGCTGTGGGCCCTGAGGAGGCGGGGCCCAGGCGGAGCTGCTGAGGGGGGCAGGAGGAGGCTGTGCTCTGCACCCCCATCCAGGAGGGTCCTTGCTGGGGCACGGGCAATGGCGTCAGAAATGGCTTCTACTCGCGCGGCGGCCAGTGTAGTTTCTGTGATGGATAAGCTCCCCCGACACGCCTCTCCCGCCTCCCGGGCCAAACTCGCCTGCGATGGGAAACCCCCCTCACTCGGCGCCCACCGCGTCTTGCCACGACGGTGTGCGACCAGGCAGCCCCTTTGAGAGACAGCTGTGCCACGTGCACTGCGAAAGAAATAGTTGTTCATCGTGGTTTTTTAAAAAAGTCACAAATTCAGAAAGTGTGGGAGCAAAGAAAAAAGAAGTGCTGGGACTCTCAGCAGCCAGAGAGAAGGGTCGGCGCGCTCCTTCCAAACCCGCCGCATCAGCTGTGCGCGGGTGATCTTCCCGGGGCTGGGACAAGCCGTTAGCGCTAAGGTCCGCACTCGCGCCCAGAAGTCACCCTGAACGATATTCCACATTAGTAAATATGGACGCAACTCGTGTATTTATATAACATGCAAAACGTGTGTTTCTGTACCACATACAGCGTGTTTGCCCGTCCACACTGTACACCGTGTGGATGCCAACACACCCACACACATCACACGGCTCCATCCACTCCGGGGGCTGTACTTGCCCACAGGTGGGCAGCGGCTCACTTCACCACCTCCAGTGTGACAGACATGGCTCAGCTCTACTCAGACGCAAAATAATGCAGCCACAGCATCGCCGCGCGGGTTCCCACATGACGGTGTGCAGAGCTGCATTTTGGGAGGGGGCGGTGCAAGTCCCCAGCCTCAGCCGGTGGCCTTTCCGTCAGCAGCTCAAAGCAGGTGCGGCCTCTCCCTTGGTCAGCGCCTGGGAGGCCCCCTCGGTCCCACGGGCCAGTCTGGGAGGCCAGAAATGCCGACCCCTTACTTCCGTGTGGGGTCTTCAAATTCTCAGTGCGATGAAAATGTCCTCATATGCTTATTGATGATAGTTTATGGCCAAAAAAGTAAAGAAAACGTTTGCTACCTTCCAGAAATACTTCTCAAATGGATAAAACATGTATATATTTTAAAAACTCATAAAGGTAATGTTATGTAACAAGGGAGAGTCTTTTCTTAGCACAGCCAGGACAGGAAGCTTTTCAAAGGCACGAGTTTGAGTGCATTTAAGGAGAAGCGAAAGCTGTACTGACACTGAAAGAGAAACAACAAAATGAGACGGTGGTTCTAAAATAAAATACAAACTAATGCAAAATGCCAGGCTTAGAAGGAGAAATATTCGGGATCCGCTAGGGTGTGTGGACGAGAGCCAGGGACCCACAACGATGAGACGGCCTCCTCGCCCCAGCCCCCGGCGTCCCTGGGCGACAGTCGTCACTGAACGGAGGACAACGGGGGAGAGCACCACGGCCACACGGGCACGGGCCTTCCTGGATGAATGTGGGGGGGAGTCCTGGGGTGGCAGGCGGTCCTGGGCAGCCGCTCTGGACTGCGGGGGCAGGGGGGCACGTGGCTCCAGGAAAAAGATGCACAGAACCGAGCGTGGCCGACGTGTTCCTGGAGGGGGTGTGGCGGCATCTAAGCCAGAGAAGTGCCCGTCACCGGTGCAGAGAGACCAGGCAAAGTGAGACGGCCCATGTCAGAGAAGCAGCGTCGCCATCACTCAGTCCCTGGCCCAGGGGGAGAGGTGCGTCTGCACCGTCACATGATGCCGGTAGGGAGCGTGGAGTTCACAGGGTTCACTGATACAGCTCCCCAGGCCAGTCCACGCGCTCTGTGGAGGGAAGGGTGGTCCCAGGTGGACAGACCTGCGGCTCCCAGAGCGAAACGAACGGCAGTGCGTGGTGTCTGCCGTGGGACACGCAGCTGCTCTCCCGCAGCCAGCGTGAGGCTACAGCTGGGAACGGGTGGGCCGCTGGCCTCCTCGGGTGCCCTCTTCCCCGGTAGCAGCCTCAAGTCTGCCCTCCCTGGCGTCTCAGGCAGTTCCGAGGGGCCGGGAGATGGCAGGGGGCGGGGGGCACTGCCTGTCCCCTTCCCACTGCTGGAGACGGAGGACCCACACGACCAGGTAGGAGATGACAAGCAGAGGGCGAAAGGGACGGAAGTGGGTCCTGAGGACACAAGGCTTGTCCGTGACAAAGTAGCTTTTAATCTAGGAGATATGAGGAACCCTTCACTCTATGAAGAGCATAAAGAGAAAAAAGGGGTGTTTTAACAGGAGTTCAAAAGACATCTGCTGACCACGGGCAGCTGTCTGAGCCACCCACGGCCGTGCCGCAGACCACCCCGGACTCGGCAGCTTGTGACAGCAGACCCGCCTTGTCTCACAGTGCCTGTGTCGGTGCCGCATGGCGTGGTGGGGCCCCTGCCTCCCGGTCTCTCGAGGCTGCCATCCCTGCGTGGTCACATGGGAGACTCGGTGGAGAAGCAGCCACGCCACGGGTCACTCTGGGTTGCTCATGGCCTTGCAGGCTGCTGGTCAGCTGGTCAGCGGCCCCTCAGCTGCCTGCCACATGGCCTTCCCACAGAGCACAGCTGGCCATGCCTCCTCTGATGGCCGACCCGGCCACGGATGTCCCCTCACCTCTGCCATATCTGCTAAGAGGCTCCCAAGGGGGCCAACTGGATGCCAGGGCAGGATGGGGCCCCAGAACAGGCCCACAGCCTTGGTAGGAAGGTGTCCTGCCTAAAGGGCCTTCTCACTGTGACATGAATCATATGTCCCCTTACTAAACCCGCAGCACGGGTGGACAGCACAGGAAATTAATGGGACTTAATTAAAGCCATTGCCAGGAGCGTATGGCTTCTGCGGCCACGCGCAGGTGGGATGGACAGTGGAAGAAGGTGGAGGGACCTCCTGTCTCCAGCTTCACTCTGTGGGGGTGGTGTCTGGCCCACAGGCCACGTCTCTGTTTGTGCCGTCTAGTTACACAAACGTACGCCAGCGTCTGTGTGCTGCTCTCAGGGCAGCTGCGAGGGACCCTGCAGGGTGGCCACCTGCCTGGCCACTTGGAGCCTGCCCCAGCCACCCAGCTCTCCACACAGGGGCCCCGAGGTTGAGAACCGAGGATGTGGCAGGAACCCCTGGGTTCAAGTCACATGGTTCTCCCAGTTCTGCGGCCCCCCGAGTCTACGCATGGACCCTTCTTGGTATTCGGTTCAGAGTCCAGGGTGGGAGGAGGAGAAAAGCAGAAAGAACCCCTGGCTACAGGGACACTTCGCAGAGGCCTGCGGCTGTGAGACTGGTGGGCGTGGGGGCTGGCTGGGACCCAGGGTGCCGGGGGGTGCCCACGCAGGCTTCCCACTGGGCCCCAGTGGCGTTCTGGGTGGACGGGCTCTTTGCTGTGGGGTTGTCCCGTGCACCTCTGGCCCCTGCCCACTAGATGCCGAACATTCTCCCTTTGTTGTGACAACCAGAGGTGTCGGCAGGCGCTACGAGGGGCTGAGGACCACGGCTTTACAACCTGACCTGGAGATGAGCGGCACATGCGCCACGGCCGACCTGGCTCGGGGCCACGGTCCCCGGACAGCCCGAGGCTGTGCCCGGGAAAACACCCAGCCTGGGCCAGGGGCCGGGCATCGGGGACGCGGGGGTGGAAGCGTGCGGACCCTCCTTGCTTGCAGGGAGTGAGGCTTTGGGGGGCGGCGAGCGCGGCCGGTGCTGGGAGGGCCCTGGTGGAGGACGGGGCCTCAGGGTGCAGGGCCTGGAGCAGAGAGAGGCCCGGCCGACCCAGAGGGCAGGCCTGGCTACCGGCACAGCGGAGCGGGAGGTCCCCGCTCCATCAGACATATTTAAAGCAGAAAATCGGAGTGGCATGAATAACTTCCAAAATATATCAAATTCATAAGCACATGAAAGTCGAGCCCACAAAAAAATTTCATTTCAGATCCCCTAAATCCTAACTGTCACGTTCGGTGAGTTTCCGGGAGGCTGGGCGCTGAATACCAACGCTGTTTCCAGTAGAGCGATCCAATCTTAATTAAATCTGCACACACGGAGCGACTGTAACTAGGGCCTTCCAACAGGCAGCGTTGTGAAAATGCACCGTCCCTGCCTCTGTAATCAGATCTCATAATTTCGAGCGGATGCGCCGGCGGAAAGGCTCCGTGCGCTCAGACGTGGTGGCAGACGGGTCCCAATCTCTCCCTGACTCCAGGGAAGGAGAGAAGGGGCTTTAATAACGCCGATCGTTCCACAGGTTAAAAAGCCAACAACAAGCCACAGCGTGGAGAGGGCGTTTGTTCGTAACGTATGTAACGGCGAAGAACACAGAAGGAACAAATCAGTAACAGACACCTGGGAACTCCCCCGGAAATGGGCAGAATACTTTAAAGGTGCCTTACAAGAGAGCAGGTCAGCAGGGACACAGCTCGAGGCATGCCGCACGTCACTGGCGTCAGGGGTGGCGGAGCTGCAGTAGCGGCTGCCGTGTCCGGTTCAAGTCCCCTTTACCGGCCCCCGGACGCAGCTCAGCTGCCAGGTGACTCACGGCTGCCCCTCCCTGGAGAACTTTCCAGGGACGAGTGGAAGCCATCTCCTCCCCAAGGATCAGGCAGGGGCTGACTGCCACCGAGACTACTATCTCCTGGTCCCCAGACAGCAACCTCTCTCTCCGTCTCCTAGAATCACAGGCACCCCCATTCTAGGCGCTGCTTCTAGGGACACCAAGACACACCTACAACTCTGACATGGCCATGAGGATGGCCGCCATCAACAAGCAGAAATGGTGTCAGGAGGATGCGGAGAGGCGGGAGCCCCGGGTACTGCTGGTGGGGACGCACGCGCTGCAGCCACCGGGGAAAACGGTTTGGCGGTCCCTCCAGAATTGAACACCGAGTTGCCACGTGAAGCAGCGCAAAAGTGGCAGCGGCCCTGGAGCAGACGCCCGTAAGCGCAGCGGCGTCACTCAGAGCCAAAAGTGGGGAGCGTGGCAGGTGCGCGCCGGCGGGTGGTGCGTCCACTTGACGCAAGCGACTTGGCCTCGAGAAGGAAGGGGCCGCGGGCCACAGCGCGGACAGGCCCAGAGGCAGGTGCAGGAGGGCAGACACTGCGAGATCCCATGAACGAGGGTGCGTAGGGTGGCCAGGTTTGCAGAGACAGAGCAGGGTGGAGGTGGCTGGGGCTGGGGAGGGGGACAGGGAGCGCGCATTTACCGGGGACAGAAGTTTGCTTTGGGGTGACGGGGCAGTTCTGCAGGTGACCGTGGACGTGGTCGCACAGTAATGCAAATGCACTCACCACCACTGATCTGTATGCTTAAAGGTGGTAAAAAAAAAGGTGCATTTTATGTTATGTCTGTGCTACAGGTCAAACGACATTAGGAAGTGGTCCTGGGTACCTGTTAGATCACATGACATTCTGATCTTGTTGCGCAAGACGAAGATAGAGAAAGAAGGAAAGGAGAAGTGGGGAGAGAGCGTTTCCCGAAAGTTCTGTGCATGTGGGAAAAGGGGCAGAGACACCCAGCGTGAGAAGGCAAGAAGAGAAGCTGCCGCCGCCTCTGGGGGCCCCTCTCCGGCCCTGCCCCCCTCCTCCCCGAGTCCACTCCTGCTCTCAGCTCCTTGAAAAGCTCCCTCTTCCTTCGCGTCTGGGCGGCTCCCCACAGCGCCCCGATTGGTGCTCTGGCTTCTGTCTTTCCTCTGAGGCCGACCCGACCTTCCTGGGCTCTGCCTCCTCTGCCCTAACACACAGCGGGTCAGTGGGGCACACGTGTCGGCAGAAGGAGTGAATGGGGATCCACCCTGAACCCCTGGTGACCCCTGAGAGTGAAGGGAGAGGGCCTGAGCCCGCCCAGACATAACCCACCACACAAGTGCCCTGACTGTGGTGGGGGTGAGGGAGGGATGTGGAGGGGCAGGGGGTGGGGTAACCGACTTGACATTATACCCCTGGATCGCAAGTCCTCAGGTCCCATTTCAAAGATTCATCCAACGTACCGGGTCCACATTTATCAGAAACATTCTTAGATCTCGCTATTTTCACCGGTAGCACAAAGAATGTCCAAAGCACAGTGCTGTGCGGGTTTGCAACTGCCATCAGCGTGAAGTAGAGCCACGTCCAGGTGGCGGGTGCAGTGCCAGGCAGCCGTCAGCGTCTCAGCCTCCCGGGCGCTTACCCTCCCAGGACTCGCGCCCGCAGCAGGCCTCGGGCGGAGGCACCGGGCACCAGGTACGCTGGAAACCACCAGTGAGAGGGAAGCGTTTCAGATCAGTAAGAGAACATGAACTGTCCAGGCAGAAATCTGAGAAGTAACGGGACAACAGAAAAAGTAAACACGAATAACTGTTTTTAAGGCAACAGGGGCATGCCTGTCTATCGCCTGTCAGAGGCGCGGGACGTGGGTGCAGCGGTGCGAGCTTTCTGGAGGGCCACCCGGTAACACGTGAGAAAAACCGCTTCTCTCAGCCGGTTGTCTCCAGCCAATTGGGACAGAGAACCAATCAGACAGTGGTCAGCAGCATGTGTCACATTGCCGACCCGACAACGAAAGCTCGAGATGGACCTAAGTGCAAGATAAGTACTCACAGCCCCCCACACAAGGGACACTGACTGCTGCAAAAATCAGGGTGCAAATGAGGCCTCGCTGGCTCCGGATGCTGCTTGTAACAGAGCCCGAGGGGAAGGAACGCCAGTTACGAAACAAAGTATGGAGGACGTGACTACAAAATATGAAGGACTAAACTGTAAAAAAAAATTGAAATGAAGAAAAAATATACAAACAAAGGGCTGGGTAAACACACCGGGGAAGTCACTGGTGACTGTCTCTGGGGGAGAGGGTCCACGTATTCACGTCACCATTTGATTCTTTTTTCTTAGGGTTCGTCTAACTTTCCCACCATGAGCGTGTACTGGGTTGTAATTACAACACAGATTTCGAGCTTCACAGACACTGTGGGTCAGGAATCTGGACTCACTCGTGGTCTCTCATGAGGCTACGGCTGGGCTGTTGGGGGGGGCGCGGCCTCTTCTGAAGGCTCCGCCGGGAGACGGTCCACTTCCTCGCTCACCCAGGTGGCCCCTGGCCGGACCCGTGTCCGCCCGTCGTTCCCTCCACCTGGTGGCTCCGCACTGCAGTGGCTTCCTCAGGAAAATCGGGCATCAGAGCTAGAGGGGGCCGGCGGGGCCTCTTACATTGGCCCTCAAGAGGGGTCCCAGCCACGGACGGGTGCCGTCCTCGCGCGGTTAGAAGCAGCTCGCAGGTACGGCATGCACCAAGGGGGGGCAGCCGCACAGGTCGAGAAGTCGGGGTCACAGGGGTCATCATAAAACCGCCTCTGTAGCAGGGAAATTCCTCCTTGGGGAGCGGACGCTCCCCGGCTGAGACCCCAATGTTCCAACGGAGCCTCCGAGGGGTTTCTGCTGGAAGAAAGACGGAAGCGGGCTCAGGCCCCTCGCCCCACCAGCGCCCAGACTCTCCCTACGGACGGCCCCGCACATCTCCCCTCGCCTTCAGGTGTCAGGGCCTGCCTGCCGCAGGTCCGCGGGGGAAGGGCTGTGGGACGCCGGGCTTTTGCGAAATTCAAGCTGAAGGATTCCGAGGCTAACACGCCTCATTACGGTGAGGCAGGAGGTGTGAGGATTTTCAATTTTCATTTTGATCAGGGCTGCACCCGCTGGGGGAAACCTGCCAGGTCACTCGGAAGAGAGCTTGACAAGCCCCACGTCCTGCGGAGACTTAATTAAAGCTGTGAAATCAGGGCCGGGGCCGCACGGGCGACAGGAACCCGGCGCGGCGCGCACAGCCCAGCGCGCCCCTCCCGGGCGTAGGCTGGGGGCGGGGGCGCGCGAGGGTCCGGGCGGCTGCGCGACAGCACCTGCCTTCCCGTCCTGAGGGCCCGGCCGCCTTCCCTCTTCTCTGCCCCTTCCTCTCGCCCACCCGCTGCCCCGGTCGATCCGCAAACCCTTGCTTCCTGCCCCGTCTCCCAGTTTGGACCGTCACTCAGGGGCTTCCCACCCCAACCCCTTCGTTTGGAAACGGTGACCAGTGCGCCTCCGCTGAGCCCCAGTGCCCGCGCCTGGGGTGCGGTGGGGGGGCCTCGTCTGCCGGCTGAGGCAGAGGAGATTAGGCGTGGACGGTTCCAGAGCGCCGCGCTGCACGGGCTGGCCCAGGGCAGAGACAGCCCGCAGCGAGCGGAGCCCAGCAGGGGCACGGGTGACGAGGGCAGCCTCTTGTACTCCCGCTCTGCGATCTCGTTTTTCCCGCCCGACAATTTTCGGGTCCCTCTTCGGCGCGGGGCTCGCCGACCTCGGGCTGGGCTCGCGAGCAGCTGGCGCGGCGCACCCGGCTGCGATGTCCTGCACTGGCGGATCTTGGGCTGCAGGGGGCGCCAGAGAAAACCCGCCGACGCTGAGGCTCCGTCTCCTTTTCCGGTGCCCGCTCCCACTCCCGGCGAGGGCCGTCGCCCCCTGCACGGCGTGGCCGCCGCGCGCCCTGCAGCCCTGGCACAGAGACCCCGTGCCCGGCAGCCTCGGGAGGGTACCCTGGGCGTCCCGACATTTCCCTGTCCCCTCCCTGTCCGTCACCCTGCCACGCGGCGGCCCCTGGAGGAGCAGGAGACAGTTCCAGGCCGGTCCCCTGATGGCGCGTCGGACACGCCAAGGGAGACGCGGACGCGCAGGGCTCCGAAAGCAGAGCCAGAGGCTCTGCACAGAGTTGCCACGAGGGAAGGCGAGGATGGGAGGATGGAAGAGCTGGAGGCCCCCAGGGCGGCCCCGCGGCCTGCACGCGGGCTAACGTTGTTCCGAAGCCTCCGTGGTGCCGACGTCCCCGCAGGGGCATGGTCGTCCGGACCCCGAACCCAGCGCCGCAGAGAATGCGGTTCTCTCGCCCACTCTCCTGAAGGCTCTTCTGGGAGGAAGTGGACATGGCCATGGTCATGTGCTCAAGCTCCGCCTCGGGCCCAGGAGAAGGGCCACGTGCAACCATCAGCCGGGATTAGGAGGAACAAACCGCATGCATGTCCCCTGCCTTTCCTCACCAGCTACCAGATGGGAAGATGCGGGGACGCATGTGTTTGTGGGACCCAGACCTCCGTTGGTGATTGCGGGGGGGAATCCGGCCGGCTGCAGTTTTGTGTATCTGAGTAGCGGCTTAGCGAATCTGGCGTCTCTGCAGCCAGCGGGGAGTGCACAGCACGTCCCCGTGTGGACGTCCGAGGAGGGGGCTACGGCAGCCCCATCTTCCCCTGGGCTGCAGGACCCAGTTCTCTCATGCTCAGCCTCTGGACCCTGAGCTCCTGGGGTCCCTCCCCATGACGTCTCCACAGTGTCTGAGACGCTGGGGAAATGCCCCAGTACACGACTCAACTGGAGGATGAGGAAGACACTTCGCCACCATAGGGAGGAGTGAGAAAGGAAGAAAGGACCACGCGGGGGTAAGAACCAGTGAGCTCAGCGGGAACGAAGTAACGGGGCTGGCAGTGATGTCTAGCGGAAGCTCTGCTGCAGGGGCGCCTCCTCTCCCTGAAGGGGCGGGAGGAGACCCAGCTTCAGAGAGATCTTGGGGATGCTGCGGGGGCACCAGGCCAGAGGGACTGTCTCTCTAAGTGAGGCAGCCCCTAAAGCTGCCAAGGCCGGGGCACTCAGCCCAGAGTTTTGGCAACTCCAAACCAGAGGTGGTTGTTGAGGGACCTCACAGTCTGGGGACGTGCGCCTCCCCAATGTAACCTCAGAGTCAAAAGAGCTGGGGAAACGAGCATGCTCACATGTGTCAGCAGAAACGTGACAGGACACAGCTTTCTGGAAGGAGATCCCTGACGCGATGGAAAGCCCTCGAGCGATGCACCTGGGTGGAACAGACACCAGGCCACGAGCAACTGCATGAAAATGTTCACGCAGCATGTTCGTAATCCTGAAAAAGTGGGACTGTTTCGTGGGCACTTAATACTCCCCTCTCTCAATAATGGGGGGGACAAGCAAGCAGAACATCGGTAAGGACCGAGCAGGCTGGAACGCCGCTGTCGCACGACTCGACCAACATTCACAGAACACTCCTCACGAAAACAGCAGAGTATGCGTTCTCTTCAAGGGCACTTCCAACCAAGACAGGCATTCTGGGCTGTAAAACGAGGCTCAATAAAATTTAAAAGAGTCAAGGAGTACAAAGCATGCTACCTGAAAAAGGTGGAACTACAAATAGAACTCAATAGTGAAGAAAATCCGGAAAATTTCCAAATATTTGGGAACTAAATAACGCTTCTAAATGCCCCATGGTTCAAAGAAGAAATAAAAAGCGAAAGATTTTAAGTGAAGAATGAAAGTAAAGCCTGCCCAAGCTGGCGGGGTGCTCTCAGAGCTGCACTCGCCGAGCCCGGAATGCTCGTGCTCGCGAAGCAGCCAGACCCCACACCCACGAGTGCGGCTTCCACCTCAGACAACTAGGAAAAAGGGGCGAGCGGACCCAGTGCGGATAGAAGGGGGAGAATAAAGATTACAGTGAAAATCAATGACACGCAAGAGAAATAAATAGAGGAGCCCTGTGCAAGCAAAGCCAGTTCCGAGCGGATCAATAAAAGTGATAAATCTCTGGCTGGACAGACCAGGGAGAAAAGGGAGAAGACAAATAACCGATGTCAGGAATGAGGAGGTGACATTATGACAGATTCTACCGATATTAAAAGGATAATAAGGGAATATTACGAACAACTTTATGCTAATCTGACAGGTGAAATGGACAAATTTCTTGAAATCAGCAAAGCTTGCTCAAGTGGAAACATGTATCTGGCTTAAGAACCTTCCATCTATTAAACAAATTGAATTTGTAGTTAAAAGCCTTCCCACCAGCAGAACTCCAGGGCCGGGTGGACTCACTGATGCATTTGACTGAACGTGACAGCGTATCGTAGACCCATATATATGGACAACTGACCTGTGACAAAGGTGCAGAGAGAGTGCAGTGGTGAAAGGGGGGGTTCAAAGCCAGTCCTGCCATGATTGGCTATCTGTCCAGAAAAAAAAATCTATACCAGGCAGGGGTAGGGGGAAGTGTTGCCATGGGCGCGAGAGACTTCATGGCAGCAGATCTGTCCACTGTCAGGGTTGCAGTGATGAGTTCACAAGCTACGCAACTGTCAAAATTATCCACTGTACTCTTTAAGTAGGCGCAGTTAATTGTATGTCAGGAGTCGCCTTTCAGACCTTCCATGATCTGTCCCCCATTTACCCTCTGACCTTAATTCCTGCAACCTTGCCTATTGCTCAGAGCCCCACAACGCAGGGATGAGGGGTCTTCCAGGAGTGAGAAAAGGCAATGAGGGGGGCCCGCCAGACTGCGGCTGCACCAGTTCACATTTCCACCAGCAGTGAACGAGGGCTCCCTTTTCTCCACGACCTCGCCACGCTTTTTAAAACCCGTCCCGTTGCTAACAGCCCTTCTAGCAGGTGGGAGGTGGTGGCTCACTGCAGTTTGAATTTGCGT
Organism: Mormoops blainvillei; assembly: GCA_004026545.1. Classification (NCBI taxonomy): domain Eukaryota; kingdom Metazoa; phylum Chordata; class Mammalia; order Chiroptera; family Mormoopidae; genus Mormoops; species Mormoops blainvillei. Next base: position 63,347 of record PVJD01002772.1, read on the forward strand.
TTCCCTGATAACTCATGAAGTCGAACATCTTTTCATGTATCAGCTGGTCATTTATATGTCTTCTTAGGAGACGTGTCCGTTCTGGTCCTTCGCTCATTTTTAAATTGGATTGTTTGTTTTGTTGTTAGTTGTCTGAGTACTTTATGTGTTTTGGATATTAGCTCTTTATCATAGGTAAAAAGGTAAAGAATAGCACTACCATATGACTCGGAAATCCCTCCTCTGGGTATCTACTCAAAAAATGGGAAAACGCAAATTTGTAAAGATACATGACCCCCCTTGTTCACGGCGGCATTAGTCACACTGGCCGAGACGCAGAAACGACCGATGACCAGGGAACGAAGATGCGGTGCACTGAAATGCTACTCGGTTGTCAGAAGGATGAAACATTACCGTCTGTGACAGCACGGATGGACTGTGAGAGTACCGTGGTGAGTGAGTTAAGTCAGGTGGGAAAAGACAAGAACAACGTGATTTCACTCATATGTGGGATATAAAACAGAAAGTAACGGATGAACCAAACGGTCAAAGTCATAGACACAGACGGCAGCATGGCGGCTACCAGAGGGGTGGGGGTGGGGGAGGAAGAGGGTGAAGGGGGTCAGCTAGACCGTGACAGAAGGAGACTAAGCTGCGGGTGGTGAGCACACGGTGCAATATGCAGACAATGTGTTACAGACTTGTCCACCTGAAACTTGTATAGTCTTATTAACCAATGTCACCCGAAGAAATATAACTTTTTTAAAAAAGCAATAAATCAACAGATACCGGAAAATGTTCAGCTCTTCTTGAGGGATGTTCAGGGCAGGGGAGTGTGTACGTGTACGTATGTGTGTTGCATGTGTGTGCATACCATGTTTGTGTGCATGTATGTGCACACACAGAACACTCCAGGCAAGGCCACTGGGGGGCGGGCTGACTCCCTGTGGCAAAGACTTGCAGTGAGGACACTCCTGTTCTGGAAGATTCCATCATCAGAGGACACTTTGGTTGATAATGAGTGTGGGACCCTCCCCAAGGGCCTGTCCAAGTGCTGGTCCCCCACTGCCTGGCTGCTGGGACCTCATTTTTCCTGCGGAAGAGGAAGAAACAAACATACGAGTGACGTCTCCGTTGTCTTCGAGGCCGGGGTTGCAGATCCGAGGGCTCCGGGGTCCATGGTATGGAGTGAGGGCGGGGACGGCAGCGGTCCTGGACGCCTGCAGGCCACTGTGCCAGGAGACAGCAGGTACAGAGGTGGGGCTGACAGAGGAACCGGGTCGGCATCCTCTCAGGAATCGACCCTGCCACGGGCGGGGAGTGGGCCACCGTGAGCCTGGGCTCGTGTGTTCTGTGCCCGCGGCTGAGACGTGCAGGCCCTGCTCCACGGCCGCTTCTCCTGGGCCCGCCGCTGGGCAGGTGAGACCGACTGCACGTTCTTCACTCCGGGGCCCCCCTCTTCAGGAGGCATCCCCCAGACACACGCTGGCACAGCCATTACTTCACACACCAGCCCAGTCAGGGTAACCTGGCGATGAGCCCGGCCTGTGGCGGGAGGGGACGTGCAGGGGGACTTGCCGATGCCTTGCTGAGACCCGTGGCCTCCGCTTCAGACGATCTTCCGTGCAGCCTCCGGCTTTCCGCGTGTCAGGTCTTGCCTTCCTCTTCGGCGCACCTCCTTCGCGGGATCGTGTGGCCTCTGCCCCTGCCCCTCGCCCAGGAGGGCCAGCACGGTGCTGGCGGGACCACTCCCCCAAGCTCATCCCTGCCCCAGGACTGCCAGTGACACCGGGCCTCTGCCCAGAAGTGACTGCCGACCTCATCAACGTGTCCTGAGAGGCCACAGGTGCCCTCGGTGCCGGACATGGGCAGCAGAGCCAAGACAAGGGGCTCGGCCGGCTGCCGGTGAAACGGCGGGGTTTGGTTTCACTTTTCGCAAACATCACAGAGCCCTGGGACGGCCGGGACACAGCAGGGGGCCCTGGGGCTTTGGGGCAGGTCCCCACAGGTGCTGAGGCCTAAGCCGCTACGTGCACGTTGCTTGCCTCTCAGGGCTCCTGTCGGGGCGCCCCCGCCTGCGGAGCCAACCAGACAGAGTCAGACCACAAGCACGGGGCGCGGTCCAGGGTGCCAGCTGCACGCTGCGCGGAGGGATGAGGTCCCGGAAGCAGCTGGGTGCTCCCCGGCAGGGTTGCCACGTGAGCGTGGCCTGTGCACGCAGCGGAGCACGTCCCCAGGGACATGACGCCTTGTCTGGAGTCATTTTGGGTTGTTTTGACTTGGGTGCTACTGGCATCGAGGGGGTGGAGGCCAGGGTGCTGCCAACCTTCCCATCACGCACAGGGCAGCCCCGCCACGCGTTCCTCCGCCCGGATGGACGTCCACTGCGCCGAGGCTGACACGCTCCACGTGGCAGTCCTACCGGCGGTGGGAAAGGACGGTGGACTCTAACAGGGAGACCCGGCAGGCGTCCAGAACGTAGCCCTCAGTCAGGAGATGCCGTGGTGGACGACTGTATGGGGTCCAGCCTGTTTCTGTGGCATAAGAACTCCCCTTCTGTCCCCCCAGCCCCCACCACAGCCTGGTGCTCTGGGACACTCGGTTGGGCCCAGTGGGAACCGCAGAGGGCTGCCCACACCGGCCCCGACACAGAGGACGTGTCACAGAGGGACACGCAGCGGCGGGCGGGGGTGTCATCTTTTTTCTTCTTTTCACTTTAAAAATATTTCTGAACCCGCGACGTGAGCCCATTAGCTTGCTCATGGGGAGAGAGGCGGCGTCTCCCCAGGGAGCGGCCGGAGCTGAACCTGTGCCTTCGAGGCGGCGGCGGCCTCAGACGTCCGAGGAGACGGATTTAGTGCGCGTTCAAAAGGCAGCTCCAGCCTTTAATTCCGAGAAGCCACTCTCTGCCCCCCGGCCCCCCGGTTCTCGGTTCACAGTACCTGTTCTTGATGAATCACGGATCTAGGACAACCAGCCAGAAGTGAGACAGGCAACCTGCTGTTTATCAACACCAGCGAAGGAAGAGCCAGAGAGACAGAGGGAGGGGGTGGGTGGTCGCCCCACTCCCAGCAGGGACCCTCAGGGACCCTCGGGAGAGCCCAGGAGCCCCCGGGCCGGCGGGACAGGCCCTGCAGCCCAGACGCCTCAGCCGGGCTGAGAACCACGCTGAGCCCCAGTTCCCATCAATCCGGCTTTTATGTGGCGATGAATAGGGCTGAACAATGAACCTGTCTCAGGCCGCGACAGACAGGCCCAGCCTGGCCCCCCTCCCACAGTTAGGAGGCTCGGCATGGTGGGTCCTGGAGTCTCGGGGCCGGTAAGCCTCATGAAGACAGACAGACGCCTGCTTGGGTGCCAGCAAGGACAGTGCCGTCCCCTGGGGCCGGCCCAGCCTCCTCCCTGACCACCAGAGAGCGTGCTGTGGGCAGGCCCAGCCACTTGCAGGCCCGGCTGGTGGTCGCTGCCCACGTCCCATCGTGGCAGGCGCAGAGTTGGTCCTTGGCCTTGGGTGGTGTCTCCCAACTTCCATCAGGACGGGAACCCCCTCCACTGAACCCTGACCCAGGGCAGCCAGCCCCTGCCAACCTCTCCACTGCTGCTGAAGCCCACCCAACAGATGTCTCGGAAGCAACATCTGCTCCCACTGGCCACCGTCACTGCCTCTCTCCGCCTGGGCGGGCCTAGCTTGCGGGCACGGGCGGAGCCAGTCGGCCGCTTCTGTACAGCCCTCCCGCCCTGCAACACGCAGCATCGCCCACGGGGCACGGGGCGCCCTCCCCCAGGTATGTGTCTCTGTGAAGGTCACGGTCTCCAGGTCGTCGTCGCCCTGTCCCCAGCCCTCCCCCAGGAGAGACGTCAGAGGGGTCAGACCCTTGCAGAGGGACCTTAGCACCCACTGGCCTCCGCTTGTGCCATGGAGAGAAATGCCACGGGCCTGACCCCCAGCTTGTAGCCGCCCCCCCCAAAGCAGCCAGGTTCACCCCCACAGCTGGTCCTCCCTACGTGTGACAGTCCCAAAGGATAGGCAGATACTCTGATGGCCAGGTTGCAGTATCCGTGTCTACATGTCCCTGTGAAGGAATTTTGGGTGAATGGGGGTGAGCCGCCGTGATGTGGGGGACCTCGTCCAATCAGCCAAGGCCTTGAGAGAAAAGACTGCGGTCTCAGGAGGGACAGGGGACCTGCCTCCAGCCTGCACCTCAGCTCCACCCGGGGTCCATGCCAACCTGCTCTGCAGATTTCGAATGTGCCAGCCCTGCCCCCACCTCATGAACCGATTCCTTAAAATAACTCACCCCTCCTCTCCTCCTCAGGAAACATACATCCTACCTGCTCCGCTTCTCTGGAGAACACTGGCTAACACACACTGTGCGATGACCACTCTGAAGTGGTCCCCAGGGGCTGTCCTGCTGTGTCCCCCACCCACTTTCCCCAGCTCCACACGCACACCGCCAACCCCACCCCAGACCACCCTCCTCTCCACCCAGCCAGCCAGCCCCGTCTCCTGGCCGTCCCTCAGCGTGTCCGCTCCGAGCCAGCCCAAGACACCCCACTGAATTCCCAGGAGAAACCTTTTTCCCGCCAGCCTTTCTGAGCCTGGACCCCAGGCCCCAGCCTCCGCGCGCAGGAGAGAGGGGTCCAACAGGGATGCTCAGAGGCCTGCAGAGACCAGGCCGGCCACGCTGGGAGCCCAGAGAGCAGGAGTCGGCTGGGCATGGTGGGGCCTGCAGAGAAGCCTGCCCGCACAGGGCTTCCAAATTCAGTGAAAACACATGCCTCTGAGGACTGAACATCCTGCCTGGACCAGTGCAGGGGGCTGTGGCCTGGGAGGGAGACACAGCTCTGGGAGCACTTCCAGGAAGGAACCCCATGGGCAGCTGTAGGCTCCAGGCCCCCCTCACAGCCCTCGTCCAATGCCAGTGCCTCTCCCGCCCTCAGTCACGGGCCCTCGGGGCACCCCCACACCCCAGGACCCTGTCCCTGGCAGAGGTCCCCTGAGAGAAGGGGCTCTGCCAGCAGCGGCCTGCCCACCTCTCTGGTTCCATCAGGTTCTCTTTGTAGCAGCTGCGAAGGCTCTGGGGGCGCTGAGAGTCCCAGGCTGCCGCCCACCTGCCTGCCCTGCGCGAAGACCGTGGCCCTACAGCCCCAGGAGGGAGCATCTTGCAAAAGACCCTCATGCCCACTCCAAGACCAGGGCGGGAGCCCCCTCTCCCTGCAGCCTGCGCCTGGAGCCTCGGTCCCTGGTCCGAGTCTGGGTGGAGGCTCAGGCCGGCGCTGTGCACAACTGCCGGGCCTACCAAGTAAAATACGGGCGCCCAGTTCATTAGGGCTTCAAATAACCAGTGAGCCCTTTTTAGTGTGGGGGTGCCCTGCATTTTACCTGCTCACTCTCGTCTCCCAAGGGGTCGCCGTTGCCCGGCCTCACAATCTCGACGGCTCCGGGAAGCCTCCTCGTGGGCTGTGCCGGTCAGACGTTCTCACAAATCGGCTGAAGAAAGAAATGATTTTTAAGAAGCATCCTAGGGGACCCGGACATTGGAAACCTGCATGGTACCTTGGCGTCCCCGCGTGGCCCACCTTCTGGCCCAGCCTGGAGAATTCGGGGGAACAGCGCCCCCTGGAGCCCACTCCCGGGATGCTGGCCCTGATTGATTTCAGGTTGGGTTTCCGAGCCGAGATGGGATCAGAAGATCTGAAATCCAGACCCCTGCGACATTGGTTCCAGCCTTTCAGAGCTCCCCCCCCCCCCCGACCCACCGCATCTAACGTGACAGTTTCTAGCAACATCCGCCTCCGGTGGGCCTCTCCAGAGTCACTTGATTTTCATCCAAACACTCTGCTCATGTTCATTAGATTTCATGACACTTAATTAAATTCTCTTCTCAAAATGACAAGTGCGATTGGTAGCTATGGCTTTGGGGACAGAACAGGTGGCCGTGAGAGGCGTCCCCTCACTTGGTGGGAGCCAAGGGGCAGACCTGGGACAGCCACAGGTTGTGTGGGGGAGCGAGGACAGCGGCCAGGCCCTGCCCAGAGGCCTGGGGACGGCTCGGAGGCCTCGCTCTCGCGCCCACGGGGTGGTCTGAGCCCAATTCCGCCCACCCCACGGCCAGACGCTGCTTAGACCTTGGCTACGCGAGACGCTCAAGCAGCCACAGGCTCGGAAAGGGGGTGGCGAGAACGCACAGCCAAGCAGGAGGGCTGTATCACCTGCTGGGACCGAGGCCGTGAGACCTGGAGGGGCCGGCGGGGCCGGGAGCCAGGGTACGCGCTCGGTGACCCCAGCCAGAGGCCACGCTTGGTGTTCCTGAGCCTGGCAGCAGGGGGCGCTCCAGACTGCGCGATGGGAGCGCTGGCACGCTGGCAGATGAGCACCCGCCCCAGGCCCCACCTGGGGCAGGAGACACAGCACAGGCGGGGAGGGGCCCCGGGCAGCTGTCCTGGTCAGTTCCCTTTCCGCGTTGCTGGCCGAGACCCGTGGCCTGTCCTTCTCTCTGCCCAGTGAGCTCAGGAGGGAAGCAGATAGAGTGGCCTTTGTCCATTTGGTTCACCAAGGCCAGAGCTTCTTCCCGCTCCCCACCCCCCCAGGCAGATGGGACCTGTGGAGGCCTCCAGGGGGCTTCAGAAGGGGGGGTCCTGTGCGGGGTGGGGGCAGGGGCTGGGGGAGCAGGGCACCAGACCTACCTCCAGGCAAAGGGAGGGAGGCAGGCTTCTGAGCAGGGTCACCTGGGAGATTCGCCACCACCCCCCCCAGCCCCACCGGGACCCATGGCAGCAGGGTCCCACTCTGGGGGGGCGGGGCGGGGCGGGGCTGGAAACCCCTACTGTTTAAAGGCTCGGCTGGCGGTCCTGACGTGTATCCAGGGTCAAGGGCCTCAGCTTCAGAGAGCAGCTCCCAAAGCCCGGCCCTGGGCCTGCTCAGCACCCCCGGTAGCGGGAGAGACGCGCAGAGTCCCAGGCCTGCCCCGCGCTCTGGAATGGCGGCTCCGAGCGGTGGGGGCCCGGGCTCCGCTTTCTGAGACGTCTCCGAGGCGGCTCTGCCCCTGCCCCACTCTCCTGCGCGCCGGGCAGCCGCCCACGGGTCGCCGGGGCTGGGGCCTGGTTAGGCAGAGTCCCAAGCTCTCCCCCAACCTGCCGAAGCAGCCTGCGCGTTAACAGGCCCCTGGGCCACCCACGGCTCTCAGGTCCCCACGAGCACGGACAACACCAGGCGGGGTGGGGGGGCCAGCAGGGGGCTGCGGGAGGGCTGCTGGGCGAGGGGGCAGAGGGGTCGTCCTCCGGCGGGGAGGGGCAGACCTCCGGGCAGGGCAGGGGAGGGTCTGCGCGCAGGCCAGCCGGCGAGAGTGGCCGGACGGGCTCAGGTAGAGGGCGAAGGTGTGGCGTGGGCCTGGGGGTGGCGGCGGCTGTGGAACACCTAAGAGGCTGGCCCCGGGCTGCAGGCCAGCATGCTGAGTGACCGGGAGCTACGGTGGTGGGTTCGTAAAAGTGTGTTTCCCTACATAAAAGTTATAAATTAAGGCAGTAGATACACCCAGAAAGAAGCAACAACAGCAACACCATCACTGCTCAGGGCCCATTCCCCCCGCGACAGGTCTTCACTGAATCGTTACAAAGATAACGTGCGCGGCGCTTTACTTTCGCCTTTCACTTGTATGGGGACCTGTGAGCTGTTCTGGTGAAGCTGGAGACCTGAACCCCTAAACTCTGCGGAGTCTCCTTTGCCAGGAGAAGCCATCCTCCCTCCCCGTCTGGGGAGCAGGTCCCCTCATAGAGACCCCGTGAGCCCCCCCGCCCCGAAGTTCTGGTCTTGCAAGGGGCCGCTGCCTCCCCTCGGGACCAAGCCCCCCCTGTCCCCGCTGCTCCATCGAAGACCAGGTCCTGGAGTTCAGACGAGGCCTGGGTGGTGAGGGATGAAGCGGGACCCCCAGGGGTCACCGCATGTGATCATTTACGTCATCAGGGTCCCAGGGAGCAGACACGGGGGGACCGGTGTGATGACAGAATATCGGATCGGCCCAGAAGCGTTGGCTTGGGCCCGCTCGGCAGAGCTCTGGATTCACTGGTGGCAGGAAGGGGCTCGCGGGCAAGGTTGCTGAGGCAGAAGGGGGCTGAGATGCGGACGCTCTGTCCCTGGAAGCGGCAGGGGCCCAAGGGCTTGGGGAGCCCAGGGCGTGTGCTGGACCGGTGGATCTGTCACCTAAGGCCTGCTGGTCACCCCTCATCGGGTCCCCCAACAACACGCCGGACACCGTGGCTGTGGGGAACACGGGGTGAGGAGGTCCTAGCTCCCTGGAAGTCCTCAGTGGTGACTTGCCCCGACAGTGGGGATGGCTGCCCTGGACATGCCCCGGGAGTCAGTGGGCACTGGGACCCTGTGGGGCAGGGCCACGAGGCACGATGACTCTCGTGGGTGGGGTGTCATCAGAGAAGCCTGACCCGCAGAGCCCTCCGTGCTGCTGATGGTGCCCGGGGCCTGGGACAGCCACCTTCCCCCCTCGCACTCAGTCACTGCGCTCACATGAGCAAGAAGGCGCTGGTCAGCCAGACGCCCGCACCTCCTGCCTGCCGCCCGCGCATCCTGGCCTGTCAGGGGCTCCCTGGGGGCCGCCCTGCCTCCCTGTCCCCCGGGGGCAACTCCATGGTCACCCTGCTCCTGGAAGGGGGGGATCTCAGCCCCAGTCGCAGGCTCGAAGCACCTTTCCCTCCTGGTGGAGAGGGAGTGAGTTCATTTTGAGCACGGATGTTGAATTCGTTCCTAAAACCCTTCAGAATGGCCCAAGCAAAGATGTTTTTCTCCCAATTTGACTGTTGGATCAGATTCCAAAAGTGGACACATGGGACTCTGCTGCCAGCAGGGTCCCGGAAGCCCTCAGTCCCCTGGCAGGAGATGAAATAAAGTCAGCGTGACGGCTCCCGTAGGTGACGTCTCTGTCCTTGTCCCAGACATTTATAAGGAGGGGTTCGTGTGCCAGCGGCAGACGCCGATCGTGCTGTGGGCCGAGGCTGAGGGGAGGAGTGGCAGGTAACCCCGGACGGGGCAGCCGAGAGGGGTGCAGTTCCTTAAACTGGTAAAATTAAATGGGCCGAGGAAACGTGGGGTTTGGCCTCAGAGTAATGACTCGAAGTCATGACATTGAAATTGCTGTGAAAATACTTGTCTTTTCCCTGGCGTTGCGTTCCAGGGGTTGCGCACTTCCCACTTCTGGTGGGAAGAGCTGGGGCCCCGTGGCAGGGGGCTGGGGGGGGCCTCACCTTCTGGTTCCTCCCGCTGCAGGCACAGCCCCCGAGTGGCCGATCAGTCGTGGCGATGCTCCTGGGGAAGATGGCGACCTGCCTGCTGCCTGGGGTGGCCCTCTGCCTCCTGCTGGGGTCTCTCGTAGGTGAGCGGCCCGGGGCCGGTGGGGCCTGGCAGGGCTCTGCCCTGGGCACTCCTGGGTGACTGCTGTCCTCTTCCTTTGCAGGGGCCAAGCCAGTGCAGGACGAGGGAGGTATTGCACCCCCGGTTCTTTTCTCGCCTGAGTGGGGGCTGGGCGGGCGCTGCTTCTTATCCCGGGTCAGCTGGCAGAGGGCCTGGAGCTCCTTCCCCAGGCTGCGCCCTGCAGGCCCCTGGGGGCCCACCGGGCAGGAGGGGTCAGGCTCTGCATGGTGCTAGGACCCTCCGAGCTCGGGGACACCGACGTTCCTACTCTCACACCTGAGTGCCAGCATGGCACAGTAACGTCCAAACTCCAGGGCTGGGGGGACGTGGTCTCCTCTGAAATCCCAGCAGGACTCCCCCACGTCCCCACCACAGGGACCTCTCCCTGCTCAGCATGTCCAGGACAGGGACCTGACTTCCCCTGTCCCTGTCCCCTGCCCTGTGTCCCCCACACCAGGAATCAGGGCAGAGCCTAGGGCATCCCTCACCGCTCCTTGGAGGACCCGGGGTAACCCAGGCCACGCTCCAGCCGGGAGGGTCCTTCACTGCGCAGGTGCTGCTGGGGTCTCCGTGGAGGGGCGCAGCCCCTGAGCAAGGCTGCCACATGTCTTTCAGACCCCTACGCCGAGCCGCCGGCAATGCCCTACTGGCCCTTCTCCACCTCTGACTTCTGGAACTATGTGCAATACTTCCAGACGCTGGGCGCCTACCCCCAGATCGAGGACATGGCCCGCACCTTCTTTGCTCACTTTCCCCTGGGAGCCACCCTGGGCTTCCACGTTCCCTATCAGGAGGAGTGAGGGGTCCCCACCTGATGCCCTGACCATTAATAAACTCCTGACTTAAAATGCACAACACCCGCGTGCAGTTTTCTTTCAAGGCACAGCTGTGCTCCGGACTCACGGACCCGCTCACTTGTCGCTGTTGGTGGACGTGTGTCATCAGACAGCAGCAGCTCTGGTCGGGACTTACTGCCTTGTGTCACCCTCTCGTCTAGCCTTCACAATGCCCCTAGGAGGGGTGCCACAGGTTCCCCGGAGCGTAGGTGGGGAAACCGAGGCAAAGAGACACCAGGTAACTGCCTGACTTGTGGACGGGACTAGGTCCCATCCAGACAGCCGCTCCCAGAGCCCTTGCCCTCGGCCACTAAGCTGGGCAGCCGGCCGACCTGCAGCGGCCAGCCGGGGCTGGAGGCCCTGCCCAGACGGCCCCTCCTCGCGCTGGGCACGCTCCCGAGAGCCGTTTGCGCCAGGGCAACCGGAGCGCCACCTGGGAGGAAGGGCCAGGGGCTGGACACACACCCTCTGCACGGAGCCCGGGCCACTGGCCCTGCGCACTCCAGAGGCAGGGGAAGGACGGCGGGCGGCATGGACGGTGTCTCAGGGACCGTCCTCTGGCATGGGAGTGGCCTCTGTGCGGGTGGTGAGGCCTCCCCGGCAGGTGTGAGCTGGGGACCCTGCAGGTCACACCCCTGCAGGTCACACCCCATCAGAAACCGATCTAATGGGCTGCAAGCAGCGTTTCAATTGAAATAAAATAGTAGAAAGTACTATCTCTTTAACTGTAGATGCTCTATTCAGACCAGCATCTAATTATAGAAACGGTTACGCCTAATCGGAAATATGTGAGGCTTGGTGAAACGTGTGTGTCACCTCACCTGTTAGATTTGGGTGGAGGCGGGTGATGGGACAGGGATTTCGTCTCGTGTGCGGTCTGAGAGGCTTGGCCGGTGGCGCCGGGAGGTCACTGAGCTGCTGCTGTTGCTCAGAGCCTCATGCGAAGTGTCTCATGGGAGGCTGTCGTGGGAGTTGTCACAGCGATGGGGGGCGGGGGACGACCCTCCTCAGGCCCAGGCCTAGGCCCAGACACCAGCCGGGCTGCAAGGGACCCGGAAATGGGGAAGTGGCTGCGGTGCCCCGAGCACGGGCCTGGTGCCTCCGAGGCCACCCCAGGTGCTCCAGCCCTCCTCGGGCCTTCCTGGCCTCTCACTCCGCCTGAGCCACCTGGAAGCTCCTCTACCGTGGCCCGGGTTAAGCTCGCCAGAGGAAGCCTCGGTTGGCCTAGCCGATCCTTTCCGGAAAATCCAACGCATTCTTTGTCTCGCTCTTTCCCTCCCTTGAGCTAGTTTGAATTTGTTTTTTGTAAATTAAGTGCAACTTTCTTTAAAGTCCTGATTCCTATTAAGAGCCGGACATGGGGATTGGTCCGAAGTTCCCACTGGGGACAGCTGGGCCTCAACCATACACACCAGACAAGACACCCTGACAGCAGGACCTCCATGATGGTGGCTTGCCTGTCAGTTTGTGTGCGTGTGTGTCTGTGTGAGCAACTGCCGTCCACTGGATTCTCACGTCCCCCATCAGGACAAGCACTGGGCTTTCCCTAGGCTGCCTGGAAGGACCGCAACCCTGGGTGCCTTCCTGGGCAGACCCCACAGAGCCCTGGCCAGAATTCTGTCCCTTCTCAGGTGTCAGCAGCACCCACAGCTGCCCCGGGACACAGAGCTGGGCTGGGTTTTACGGGTCGTAAGGGCCCAGCTGACCCTCCCTCTTATCTCAGAGGAAGAAACCTCCACCCCCAGGTCACCCTCAGCCAACCTCCCCCGCAAAGTAAATAGCAGGTTGCCCACCTCACAGCCCCTGGGACGCCTCCCTCCAGGGTTCAGGACTCAGACCTGGCTGTGACACCCCCCGCCCCCGCCCCGGGTTCACCCCAGCACACAGCAGGCTCAGTTCTCTTCTATGCACCCCCGTTTCCCCTCTCAGTCCGATCACGTGGGGGACCCCTCCGCTTCCGGCCCCACGTCCGCAGCCCCCTTCGCCCCTCAACCCTCCACTGTGGAGCTACTGTGCTTGCATGGAAATCATTAGCCACAGTCACCGTCCCTGATGGCCCGAAGGCCTGGGGGACCACAGTCCACGTAGATGGGCACCTGGGTTGCTTCCGTGTTTGAGCTGCTGTTTCTGATGCTGTGGTGGACACGGTGAGCAAAGTATCTCAGGACCAGGCTTTCCGCTCTTTGGGGCATGGACCCAGAAGTGGGGTTGCTGGATCACACGGTAACTATGTTTAGTTTTTGAGGAACCTCCATGGAAGCAGCCCCATTTTCAATTCCTGTCGCTGTGCACAGGGTTCCCGTGTGTCCGCGTCCTCCCCGGCACTCGGTGTCTCCCGGGGTGTTGACAGCAGCCGTTCCGACGGGTGATGGGTGAGGTGGCCTCACTGGGCGTGACTTGCATTTCCCGGGTGTTCAGTGCTGTGGGGCCTCTTGTCGTGGGCGGGGGACCATTTGTGCGTCCTCTCTGGAGAAATGTGTACTCAAGTCCTTGGCCCGTTTTTCAATGAGGTTATTTGTTGTTGCTGAATTTTAGCTTGCTGTACATTCTGGACATTAATTCTAAAACCAGACACATGGTTGGCAAATCTTTTCTACCATTCTGGGGCTGCCTTTCCACTCTGTTGACCATTTTCTTTCTTTCTTTTCTTTCTTTCTTTCTTTCTTTCTTTCTTTCTTTCTTTCTTTCTTTCTTTCTTTCTTCTTCTTTCTTTCTCTCTCTCTCTCTTTCTTTTTCTTCCTCCCTTCCTCTCTTTCTCTCTTTCCTTTCTTTCTTTTCTTTCTTTCTTTTCTTTCCTAAATGCCTTACTTTATTGAATTATATTTTATTGACTATGCTATTACAGCTGTCCCAACACACTCTTTAATGAGTATTTCTTGGGCACCTCTCTGTGCCAGGCCCTTTGGACCGACCTGTCTGTGGCCGTGGGCCACGCGGGTGTCACTGAGCAGCGCCCCCCTTGTGCCACCCCAGCGAGGACCAGCGCCGGGCCCGCGGACCCAGACCGCCGGCCCGCGGAAACCATAGAGTCGGCCGTCCTCCGGCGTCTAGACCTGCCGCGGCGGGGAGTGCACCGGAAGAGGCGGCCGGCAGGCCGGAAGTGGGCCGGGGACGCCCGGGGCTCCTTGGGGCGCGATGAAGCCGGCGGTGGATGAGATGTTCCCTGAGGGCGCCGGGCCCTACGTGGACCTGGACGAGGTGAGGCGGGCGGCTGCGGGCCGGGCGGAACGGAGGCCGGGGCTGCGGGGCGAGAGAAGCGACGGGCCGGCGAGCGGTGCGGGCCGGCGTCCCGGGACCGCGGAGCGCGCGAGCGGCCGTCGGGGCGACGGGGGCCGGGGCTCTGCCGGCGGCCGGTGGCGCGGACACGTGCCCCGTGGGCAGGCGGGCGGACCGGAGCGCGGCTGGAGCTCGCACCGGGAGCCGCGGGGCGTGGCGAGGTGCGTGACGTCACGTGACCCCTCGCGTGCACGCGGCGCTTTGCTCGGGGACCCTCTCCTGCCATCGCGCGGGGAGACGGGGCGGTGTCGCGCGTGCCGCCCCTAGGGGGTCTTGTCTGCCGGAGCCGCTGCCCGAGGTCACAGCCTCGTTTTCCGAAAGCAGGGCCTGGCGGGCAGAGCAGCCGCGCGGGTGGCGGGTGCAGGGGCACTGACTGCCGCGCTCGCCGGGCTCCGGGCGTCCCGGCAGGGGCGGAGAGCCGGGCCGCAGCCACGCGCTGCGCGGGCCGCGGGCGGGGTGCCCGAGGGTGCGGGGAGGAGGCCCGGTGGGGGCGCCGTCCTGAACGTCTGCAGGGGCCGCGAGAGCGGCCAGGGAAGGGACCTGGGGGAGGCGACTGGCAGGTCCCCTGCACCCACTCAGGGCGCTCCCACTGGCCCAGGCTGCTCAGGCCTGCGTTCAAGCCACTGCCCTGGGCCTCGTGGAACCACTGGGGGGACTGATAGGCGCTGACCCAGAGAGTGTGGGGAACAGGAGACCGGAAGGGTGTGAAGGAGGACGACACTTGCAGGCGTAGGTAGAGAGCAGCTCTGCACAGCCCCTAAGGGGCAAGGGGGGACTTCGCATGGATTGTAGTGATGGGGAAGGGAGGAGGTGGAGAATCCCGGGCCTTGGGGATGCGGCAGGGGCTCGCGGGCCGAGAGCCAGGGAAGGTGCCCCAGCAGCCCTGGGGGTGTCAGCAGTCTGGGTGCAACAGGGCCCGGGGCCTGCTGCGCAGGGTGCTGCCCAGGGGTGTGCTCTGACCTCGCGCTGTGACACGGGAGGAGCCTGCGGGTCCTGCGCTCACCACGCTGCCAGCTCTGGCTGTGGCTTGGTGTTACTGCCACCAGAGGTGTGGCAGGGGCCGGTCCCTGAAGGACGTGTTTTAGTTCTCAGAAGGAGCAGGGAGCCAGCGGGGCAGACCTCGGGCCCAGCGTTGTGCACACTGTGACCTCTGGTGGCGCCCAGGGGGGGTTTGGACCCTCTGCTGGAGGCTGGTGGAGAAGTGTGTTCGGGCCGGTGGCGGTGGCAGGGCTCTCTCTGAAAGGCAGGGAGGGCCTCAGGAACGTAGGACCCCAGAGACGTTCAACTTCAAAACACGTCTGCCTCCGTCCGCACCCACTTCCTCCACCTCCGCCCTGGGCGCTTCTCACCCCCACCTTCCTGCTGCGGGCTGTGGTGTGGGCCCTCCAGCGCCCTTCCCTCTGAAGCCCGGCTCACGCACCCCACCTCCCTCTTCCGCAGGCCGGAGGCAGCACGGGGCTCCTGATGGACTTGGCAGCCAATGAAAAGGCGGTTCACGCAGACTTCTTTAACGGTAAGGGTGCAGCTGGACTGCCGGCTTTAATCGGCGCTGCTGTGCAGGCTGCGCCTCCGTGACACGAGTGACAGGAAAGCCCAGCGCCCGTGCCGTGCTCAGGACACAGCGCAGTTTGTGTGGCACGGGGGCGTGGCTGTCAGCACAGGCAGTCAGCCCTGTTTTTAGGGGAAAAAATTGTATGAAATTGCTTCCAGCTTTACATTCCAGGCGTGGAGTCTGAGCTGCAGGCACGTTTGTGGGTCTGGGCCGTGGCCTGCAGCGCGAGGCGCGGGCACGGAGACCCACCTGGCTTCCCCCCCAACACTCTCGCCCGTCCCCGTCCATCCGCCACGGGCCTGGGCCCTGCACTGCCTTCGCGGGGGAGCTGCCACCACCCGGCCTTGAGACCCGGCGCTTGGTGCTCAGACCTGCAGGCCCCGGCACGAGCGCATGTGCGGCTTCACGGAAGCCGGCGAGCGGCCCGCTGGGAGGGCTGCGCACACGTCGGTGGGGCCCTTTCTCTTGGTCCTCGAGCTCCGTCAGACCCCGTCTCTGGACGCCGTTAATTCCTACCCAGGGTTCAGGTCGTCAGTAGGAACACGGAGGGTTTTCTTAGGGGAATTGAGTGGTGTTTTCTCTCTCCGTCATCCTCCTTTAATCCAGGGTGGCTGCCACTGCAAAGAACTCCTGTCACTGTTCGGTGGCAGCCAGGATGTCACCTTGCCCCATTGGTTTTCAGTGTACCAGAGACTCTCGGACACCTGAGTCTAGGATACGTTTTCTGGTTCCTTTTCCGCCAGTTGTCACCTAAAAGGAGGGCTGGGTCACCTAGTTAGGGCAGACTCCCCAGGGAGCCTGGCCACCCCTGGGGCAGCGTCCTGACCGCCACCAGCTCCTGTGAGACCCGGGGAAGTGACGTGAGCGGAGCCTGGAGAACAGGATAGCACGTCTGTCAGCTCTGTAAGCAAGAGGGTGTGGGGACAAACCGTGAGGGGCGGGGCCTTGGCCCCTCAGGACTATGACCTCTGACACTTGACACCGCACAACCCTCTCTCACGCTCTGATGCCCATGTCGGAGCCTGGCTCGCCCTTGGCCAGCTCATGGCTTGGAACCTGTTGCGTTCTAGCGTTCACGTGGTTTCCAGGCGCAGTCCCAACGGAGCACGCCTGAGAGGGGCCCAGGCGGACCTGCCAGGGGAGCGTTTAGCAGCAGGAGCGCAGTGGGGCTCCGTGCCCAGGCCAGAGGGCCGCCGACAGTTCCCCAGGCCCCCCGCCCATCAGCCCCTGAGTGTCCCGTGTTCAGAAGCTGTCAGTGTGAGGCCGCGTGGGCGTCCAGTGGGGGCTCTTCTGAGTCCTTCCCTCTCACTGACAAAGGCTCCGACGGCCCGTGTCCCAGGGACAGTGGCACCTGACCAGGACCGGGGCCCACCCTCTTCACTTGCCGTGTCACCGAGCAGTGCGGTGTAAGGCAGGGCACAGGCAGGGACAGTCCCATGACGAGAGCCCTGACCTTGTTTCCAGGAGCTGACTCCCGAGCAGAGGTGCAAAGGGAGTGAGGGGTTGGCTGGGGTTGGGGATGCAAGTACATGGGGCTGCAGGACCTCTGGCCAGGCCAGGCGGCGAGAGGTGGGCGCTGGCGCAACCGACTCGCTGGGGAGCCCCCGAGCCCTGTGGGGAAACGGAGTCTGTCCAGGGAGAAGCCTTTTACCTAATTAGTTGCTCAGTGTTTTTTCTGTATTCTGAATAACCACGTAATTCATTTTGAAGTTATTTTTCCAGTCGTTTATCTGTGCGGCCCATGAACGCGTGGATTTGTTCCTTCACGCAGATTTCGAAGATCTCTTTGATGATGACGACATCCAGTGAGGTGCAGCATGCGGGGCCAGGCCGGCGCGACACGGGCGAGCGGCGCGGCTCCTCAGGACAGCCGAGGTGGCTCTGAAGGCTGTGCGGGGACACTGGGCAGGAGGGGATGGCCACCCGAGAGAGGGGATGGTGTCGGCCATGTGGGGGAGGCCAGCTCCTCTCTGACTGTGACCAGCTGCTGTCCCCACTGCAATTAAAAGAGGCGATGCCGTCACTCACAGGGTGACTCGTTCTTGCGTCTGAGTGAACTTCCCAGTCCCGCAAGGGGCCTGTGTGCACACGTGCGTGCTGGCACGCGGAGAGACGCACTGGCAACACGGGAGTCAGGGCACTGTCTTCCTGCGTGTGGCACTGCAGAGCCCTGAGGCGACGGTTGGCGCCGATGGTGTTTGGTGAGACCCATGGGCCGGGCAGGGCGTACCAGTGTCACACTGTCAGGACCAATGCTGAGGCCCTGCTACTCGCTCCCCACTCCAGCGGGACCTCGTGTTCACCTGCCCTCCCGTCAGAGCGGCCGCTGTCCCCAGACCTGAGGCCCGAGGAAGCAGGACTGGGTAACGCCAGTGGAAGAGCCTCCTTCTGTGAGGGAGACGTGCACGGGTCATCACAGAGAAGAGTGTGACGTCGAAGGGGGTTCAGTTCTCAGGGGATTAAGGAAATTTTAAGTTTCGTATTGGCCCAGCTCACGCAATTCATAGTGTCTGTAAAAATTAAGATGTCCATCTCAAAGCAGCCTCAGAGCGAAGACGTTTCTTCACCAGGAAACCCCCGTGCATCAGGGCTTTGCAGAGGGCACCGCCCTGGCGGCCTGTCTGGGGCGAGGCGTGTCCACTGTAGGCCAGGGCAGGTTTTGTCAGTCTGTTGCTGGGGTGGGCCCCGTCCTGAGAGGCAGGCTGCCGCGGAGGGCGATGTCCCTGGGAGGACCAGTTAGGAGAAGGGCTGACGGTTGTGCCTGAAGAGCCTGTGTGTGGGGCTTGCGGGGCCCCGGGGCCCGGGGCCGAAGTGGTGGCTGCTTCTCTGGGGCTCAGCACAGACCACAGGCCGGAGTATGCAGTCGGTGTCCCCCGCACCATGTTCTTGAGGCAGGTTCACGGGCAGTTCTTATAGGCTCCTCGGTGGGTCCCCAAAACAGGCCTGGGAGATTCTGGGGGAGAGCACCCAGGTGTCCGGCAGAATTCCGGGCGACCGCTGGTCACCCTGTGGCAGCGACCCTAACCTCCTCTCGGAGCACAGAGCATGAGAATTCTGCGGCACGCCGAGAGGTGTATTTTGCTGATTTAATAGGAGAAAAGAGCTATAATTTGACTCATTCACACCAGGCAGTTAGTGTTGTGTTGGCGTTTTTCTGTTTGACGATTTAAGGAGAAGAGGTCTGTGCCCCTGACGACCGGGTCAGGCATTGTGCGTTTTAAAACTTCTCGTGGCCCGCCGGCCCGCCGGGGGCCCCATTTGTCCCTGTGGGTCCCGCCAGGTCAGCTCCCTGTCTGGGCCTCAGCTGCCTCCCTGGTGAGCAAGGCTCTGGGCCTCCGGGTCCCTTCTTGGTCCCCGGGTCCCTTCCAGCTCCCAGGCCCCTGGCCTCGGCAGGAAGAAGCGAACGAGGTGGAGAAAGGGGAGCAGACGCAGTCGCCCAGCGACCCAGGACCCCGCAGCTGCTCTGTCGGCCTTAGGACTGGAGACTAGTGTGGGCAGCTCGGCCAGGGGCAGCCCCTGCGTGTGTGCGCACGTGTGTGCACGCGTGTTCAGGCCTCCGAGACCTGCAGAGACCTGGCGGCTCGCTCGATGCCCTGTGTCTGGGAGACAGACTGCCCCGTCTCCGCGACTCCCGCAGGGCGCAACGGTTTTCGCCGATCGAGCCGAGTCCTTTGGCGAAACTCCAGCTGTTGTCAGGGACGTTTCCATTTGCTCTGACTAAACTGTCCTGCTTTTTATACCTAATTGTCTCCGTCTGCACCCTGTATCCAAGCTCCGCCACACCTAGGGAGCCGCTGTGGGGCCAGTCCTGTGCTGTCGGCTGTGCCAGCCAGGCCGTGGGGTGTCAGGGAGCTGAGCACAGCTTCGGGGCGGGGGAGGCTGGGGGGCAGGCCGGCTCCAGGGCTTGGGGAGAAGCAGGCACGGGTGTGAGACCCTTCAGAAGGGAGCGGGCAAGTACGTTCGGGAGCTTTGATGGACAGGCGAGCAGAGGGCCGTGGCCCCAGTGCTCCAGGGCCCGGGGACCGAGGCTACCTCTGTACCGCTGTGCCCACAGCTCCTTTGGTCTGGGTGGCGGGGCCCCTGCCTCCGTGCCTCCCCGTCAGGGGTCAGGTGTCAGCTGTCCTCAGCACACACTTGGGAAGGCCTCTGGCCGGCCCGCCCTCAGTCGCTCCCACGCCTGCCAGTCAGCAGCGGCCAGGCCCCGCCGAGAAGCGGGCAGCCCCGTCAGCCTCCAGGGCCGCGGGGAGACTTCTCTGTACAGGTGGCACCCCTGGGGGCTGCGGTGGTTATTTGGAGAATATTTTCTACAAACATCAAGTGTTTTTGGATCCCCGTTAAGCTGTAGGTTCTCGGAAGTGAGAACGCCAGTGGAGGGGAGCCCCTTCCCAAGCCACAGCGGTGAGCGGGGTTGGGGGAGCCGACGGTGGGGTACGGTGCCGGCGTTCTCGGCTCGTTGGAGGCCCCCGAAGGAGCGGGGTGCTTTTCCTGCCCTCGGACATGTCTGTCCTGGGCGGGGAGCACCCTTGCGGTGGCTGCTGCAGTAGGAAGGTGTGGGGGCTCCGGACCTGCTCGGGGAGGGCCGGGCCTCCGGGTTCTTGGACAAACAGTCGCTGGGCTAGGGCACTTCCAGGACAGGTCACATGTTAAAAAGGCAGCGTTACTGATTTTAGAAATTTCGCTACTGCGAACTCTGCCTGGAGCCAAGCAAGGAGGTGCTGAGAGAGGCGGTCTGATAAAGAGCCCTTTGTCCCTCAGGAACCTGGCCTCTTCTCGGACTGGGGACCTGGGGGCGCCGCGCTCAGGCCTCTGTGGGGGAGGGGGCCGAGTCCGGGCTCCGCGCACAGCCCACGTGCTCCCCCCACCCCCCGGGACGGGCGCATGGGAAACTGGGAGCATTTGCGGCCTTGTTTCCCTGCGTTCTGCCCGGCCCCTAGCCGGCCCGTAGCTGGGGCCAGTGCTGGGTGGTCACGCCCCCACTCTGAGGCCGCTCAGGGCTCGTGTGGGTCAGCAGTTGCCACCCCCAAGTCACAGAGCGAACCATCTCTACGCAGGGCGTCACCAGCTTTGACTGGTGCTGTGTGGTGTGGAGGGGAGCATGGCTCCGTGGGCATAGCGAGTGGTCGGGGGTGAGCAGGGCAGGGCTGTGGAGCCAGGTGAGTCCCCTGAGTGCAGGATGACTGCACCAGAGTGACAGCCGGCCCTCTGTCCCCAAAGCCAAGCAGAGGGACCACTGCAGGTGCTCAGTGTCTTAAATAAATGACAGCCTCTACCACATGTGGGATACTGAGGATAGCCGAGTCCTGGGTCCTGCTGGGGCTCCCGGCCCAGGTACCTCCTGGGCCCAAGGACCTCCGCGGGGTCACTGGCAGCTCACCCCACCGGAAGGCTGGTGGGCGGGCCAGGGCCAGGACCTCGGACTCACCTGTCCTTGTTCAAAGCCTCGTCTCCAGTCTCCTCTGTTCTCTGGTAGCCGCACCCAGCTGCCCCCACCCCCACACGTCCTGGCCACACTGACCCTGCCTGGGGATGGGGCGGAGGCAGCGAGGGACCTGAGTGAGGCTTAGGCGCAGCCCTGCGGGGGCTGGGGTGCAGGCCTGCACTTCCCAGGGGGCTCCTGTTGCTGTCCTGGGGGAGTGGGCCATGCTGCTCCCTGGCGCTCTCCTTCCTCCCACCCCCACACAGTTCATGAGCTTGGCAGGGGGTTCCGGCCCAGGGGCTGCACCAAGGGGCCCAGAGCTGAGCCAGACACTCCTGGGACTCAGGTGCTGGTGGGGCCACTTGCTCAACTGTGAGATGAGAAACAAAGGCAGCCATTCCTTGGGCCAGCAAAACAGGTTACAGAGCTGCTGTGCAGACAGGCGGCGGTGGTCCTCCGTGCCCGAGGATTCCCCGTCCCCTGGCCCCATGTTTCCTGTCCCAAGGCCCCAAGAGCTGGGGGTTCTCACATCAGCCCCACTTGACTGCCTAGGGTCTGCCTTGGGATCAGAGCTCTGCGAGGGCACGCTCTGCTGCTGGGGCTGTCTGCCACACCCCAGGGGACAGGAACCCGACCTGGAGACAAGTGCCTGCCCCTGGTCCTCTCCTCAGAGATCGCGCGGCCAGGAGATAGACGGCAGGTTTGGAAGGGACCCAGGACACCCCTGTTACTCATACTTACCGACGTGGGGAACTCAGCGGTGTCAGCAAAGCGGCCCGTTGGAAGTAAACGGGCCCCGGACACTGATGAGACTGTTTACAGAGAAGCAGCCCAAAGGGCCAATGAATCCAGGGGGCGCGGGGGGCAAATGTAGGTTTACAGCTGTGAGTATGTCAGAGTTTATTCTTGTGTTGCTGCGCCATTGTCCACGTGAGGAACCGTAGGCCTGCTTTTGCCCCACCCACATGTAAGGGTAGAGAGTCACGCAGTTGATAAAATGTCGGTAAAGCAGCCTGACCTCACCTGACCTGACCTGACTCAGCCGACGGGCCTCGTTTCAGGAGGGATGGGACAGGGTGTGTGGCCGGTGGGAGTCGGCTTCCGTTCCTCCAGGAAGCGGGGGTGTCCCAGTCTTCTTGGCAGCACTGCAGCAACAGCGATGAGAATGGAGACACCTGTGCCCTTTGACCTGGTGTGGCCCTGCCAGGGTTTGTTGTAGGATTTCTTTCCTCGTGGCAAAAGCCATGGGAGGCAAACGAACGTTACGTGTGCTGCCCTCGACAGAGCGGGCGGCAGCTTGGCCCTGGCCGGGAAAGGTCAAACACGGGCTGATAGCTGACACATCCATCCCTGCCCATCTTGTACACAGCGCTGGCCTTGTGTGGTGAGTGGACACGTGGTATGTGCACGCACGTGTGCAACTTCACCCACTGCCTCCCAGATCACAGCTGAGCCCACTGGCTGGGATGATACATGTGTATGTGGTCGTGTGTGTTGTGTGTGTGACTGTTTCACAAAAGTTTGGGCTCATAGTCCCGTGGGCAGAACAGCAGATGAAGAGCCTGTGCAAACACATTGTGAAAGGTGTGAGGTGGGCGGCAGGGGAGGCCCCACCCCGGACGACGCCCTTGGAGGTGAGCCCCAGACTATAGGAGAGGGAGAGTCGGGGTTGGGGGGAGCAGCTCAAGTGTGCGCAGGGCCCGGGGGTAGGGGCAGGTGGCCAGTGGGGTGGCCCTGGGGCTGGGCGAGGAGGTCCCTAGCAGTGGGGACCGCTGGGGTGGAAGGATGGCTTCTCTTCCTGCTTTCTGCGCCTGCCCCCAGCTAGGGTCCTGTGCCATTTTCTTTGGTTCCCAGTTTGCGGCTGAAGCAGAGAAGGGAGCCCTGACCTTCAAGGCCAAGGCCACAAACTCATAGGAGCTCCGAGGAGGGACTGGTTTCATGGCCGAGTCCCCGAGCTTGGAGAAGCTGGCTGCCAGGGCCTGGTGGCCCCGCGGGGGTGGAGGGGTGGGGCGTGAGTTTGCCTGGGGATGGGGAGCTGGTGCTTCCAGGGAAAACACCGCCTAAGCTGGGATCTGCCTGCGGGGCCATGATTTCTGCTTGGCTGGGATTCACCAATGTCATGGCTCTCGGGGGTAGTTTGCACGATTCCACAGTCACTTGTGGGTGGGTAGCTGGAAGCTTCCCAAAGGAAGGGACCTGTATGGGGACACAGGACGATTTGTTCCTGCTGCCGTCCTTGGATGGTGCTGTTGGTGTGGTGTTTGTTTTTCTTTTTTTCCTTTTGAATCAACTTAAAACTTTATTTTGCTGAGGCTTAATTTATCTTGTCACTTGGAAGGCTCACTCCTATCCCCAACTGTGCCCAGTGCAGTTAAGTAAATGTTGAAATAACCTGTTGGAACTTTTGCTGAGACAGGAAACCACTAAGCCTGCCGTGGAAAGAACACTTGGAGCCGTTAGCTGTATTTTTTCTTTACCGAGCATCTAGCTGACAGTCACTCATTCCCAAAGGCCCGCTCACCGAAAGCCACCTTTGAGTCCAGCATTACGTCCTCAGAACAGTCCGGGGGGTCGGCGGCGCGCACGGTTTGCAGATGAGCAAATGCTGACCAAACACGCGCAGAGCGGGCCTTTGCCTTGGAGCAGGACGCTCAGGCCCAGGTCACAGTTCTGCCCCCTAAGAAGTGTGGCCCGGAGGAAGTTATTGAACTCCCTGCCTCTGTTTCCCTCTGCACAAATAAAAAGTTATACTTAGGTCAAGAAAAGACAAACAATTTCTGTTCAGTAACATGTGCCCTTGAGGAACCGTGCGGCTGCAGACTGACGACTGTTACAGCATAGGGTGGGAGTGCCTGGCAGCCGTGGTGCTCACAGAAGGAGCCGGACAGAGTCCGGATGGTTGCTCCGTTTGTGCGACGTCATGGTGCAGACGGGGCTCATCCAGGGTGCCGCTCAGAGAGGGGTACCTTGGGGTTAGCGGAGGTGGGCAGGGGGAGGGCGGACCGGGGACGTGGGGGCTGGCTACATGGTTGCATTTAACTGCCGATACTCATCAAATGGAACGCTCAAGATTTGTGCGTCGGCATTTATGTAGGTTGTACATCAGCAATTATTTAAAAGAAAAGTGTCTTAGTCAGCTCCGGCTGCCATCCCGAAGCACCTAACCCTGAGCGCGTAAACAACGGAAGTTTACTCCTCGCAGTCTGGGGGCTGGGAGCCCCAGGTCACGGTACTGGCAGGCCGGTTCCTGCTGCGGCCTCTCTCCTTGGCCTGCAGACAGCCGCCTTTGTCCCGTGTCCTCGAACGGCCTTCTCTCTGTGCGGGTGTCTCTTCCTCTTCTTGGAAGGACACCTGACCTTTGGAGGAGGATCCTACCTGAGTGACATCATTGGCACTAATTCCTTCCTTAAAGGCCCCATCTCACCATACAGTGTCACACGGGGATCACGGTTTCAACATATGAATTTTGGGGAGCACAATTCAGCCCATAACAAAAGAGACGTGAAGAAAGAAGATAGCGCCTACCCCGTGGAGTGGTTGTAAGGATTAAATGGTCCAACGAGATGGGCCCTGGGGCCTGGGGCCCGGCGCGCGTTCTCCCAGCTGGCTCTGGAGGGCACATTGTCGTGACGGCTCTCAGGAACTGTCACCCAACAGTGTGCGGAGGCCAGAGCTTGTGCTGGAACGAAGTCACTGGGGCCGCGCCGATATACTGGACTAACAGAGGCTGCCCAACAAGCCAGCAGCGATCTAAGGGCCCACGGCAAGGAGAGCTTCTTAGCAGTGACAACGGCAGAAGCCACCCTGGGCATCCCACAGGCCGCTGGGAACAGACCTCAGCCACCGTCTCCCCTTGGAATGAGGAAGAAACAGTGCGCGGCTGGGTGGCCCGGCTTTGGAGGGATGCGTCTTCCACATCTGGAAATATAGCCAGCTCCTACCCATCCCCGAGTGAAGGCCAAGGGCAAGCGGGGGCCTGGCCGACAGGAGGATGTGTCTTAAATGCAGAGAGCAGTAGTCTGTCGATGCCCCCGGGCCCTGGTGCAGCCCACGCAGAGGACGCCTGGCGGTAGCTGCAGCTCCAGCCCCTGCAGACTCGGTCAGGGCTACAGCTCGTGAGTGCCGCCCAGTGGCAAACTGGGGGATTTTGGACCAGAACATTTCCAGACGCAGGGATATGGTATTCACCATTTGAGAGACAATGACTAGTTTGCTCTTGGGGGTTGACTGAAAGTGCCCCTGAGACTGAGGGCAGAAAGTCATCTTAAAGCCAAAAGTACCCATGTGGTCTTGGGTGACATCAGAGAGACATTCTGACAAGGAGAGCGGTGTCTGGAAGGCTCCATAACAAAGTGGCTTAGACAGGAGTGTGCTGCCGGGGGCACGTGAGGGGGGCTCATCCTCTACGTCCGTCTTCATAACCACCTGTGGGGCCGCCAGGGTCCCGCTGCCACGGGGGCAGTGTCCTGTGAGTGGCTCCTCCTGACTGACCAGCGAGATCACGGCTCAAGGTGGAGGGACAGCATTGTGTTTGGAAGTTCAGCCACCCTCTAACCCACTGATGAATAGCCCTGATTGAGGAAGGAAAGAACCAGCTAGCTCGGGGTGAACTGCGTGGTGGTTTCCTTGCGGTGCTGGAAGAACTAAGCAACAATAAAGGTCCGGTGTGGGCGTGTTCACTCACTCACGGGCAGCGGTCGGTAGCCCAGCTCTGGGACCAGGCAGGTGAGCAATGGAAAACTGGACTCTTAAGAGGATGCAGGCATGGGGCACGGCCTTATGGAAGTCGCTCTGGGAATTGGGGGCCCGTTAAAGTGACAAAAGGTGATGCTGCTCAGAAGACCCCCTTCCAGGAAGGGAAGGTGGTTGGAAACCGCACACAGAAATCCCAGTGTGCTCACTGGAGGTAGCCCCTGGGCCCACGGAATGAGTGGACTCCTGGACTGTAGCGGTGCAGACGTGGGATGTCAGTGACGTGTCCCTCTTGCTCCCTCAGAGGCACAATGTGCCAACCAGACTATTTTGTCCTCCAGAGAGAGAGAGAGAGAGAGAGAGAGAGAGAGAGCGAGCGCGCGCAAATGGCTAAGGGCTGTTTCTCTGGGGCCCTGCCCTGCACTCAGAGGACATCAGGCCACTGCAGGCCACCCCAGAAGCTACAGATGGGTCCTGCTGCTTACTCCGAGCTAGCATTAGCAGAGCCAATGGTACATGAAAATGCTTAAAATACCACAAAAGGACTGGGAAGAAGATTCTGTACTGATCTGGGCCCCAGTTGTTTCTTCAAAGCAGGGTGTGCACTCCGCAGCCCACGGTGTGCAAAAATGGGCACAAAGACACCACGTCAGATGGACACGTCCTGTTGCATTTCATCCCCAGAGCAGAGCTTTGATAGAGACTTGGAACAAGCAGCTGAAACACTTGTCTACAAGGGTGGCAGATAGGGCTGGTGCTACGGGTTGGCTTACACACCTTCACGAGTGCGCTCACAGTCACCATGAGGGTGGCCAGGGTGCGTCCTGCTACACAGACCCTCCTCTGCTGGGGATCTTGGGGAGAGGGGACGGGGAAGAGCAGACCGCACCCTGCCTTTCCCCACCTGATCGGTGGTCCTGGGGCCAGGGCTGCAACTTTGGGTGCAAGAAGCAGGGATGATGCTTCGGTGATCGGAAGCTGTAGCTCTAAACCTCTGTGCCAGAATTTCTGGGGTGGTTGGAGTGACCTGTGCCTTCATCCTCTCTGGGCAACGTGACCTGAGATGGCCCTCGGGTCCTCCGTTGACCCCACCCTGTGTGCAGGCTGTGGACTGATGAGGAGGACGCTGGCTGGGCTGACGCTGCTGCCCTCCATCCGGACCAGCACTGTGGCCACCGAACGTCTCAAAGGTGGGAGCGTATGGGCCAAAGCCAAGGACGTGTTCAGAGGAACAGGAACAGCACCTGAGGATAAGGGAGCAGACAGAAGGCCCTGCGATGGGGGCAATGCGGGCAGCCGCCAAGGCAGGACAGGAGACACCTTTGTGATGCTTCAGAAGGCACACAGCTCTTAAACGGGGCGCAAAAAAGTGCCAGCCTAAAAGAAAAATGAAGATAGGAGA
The DNA here is from genome assembly GCA_004026545.1 of Mormoops blainvillei. Classification (NCBI taxonomy): domain Eukaryota; kingdom Metazoa; phylum Chordata; class Mammalia; order Chiroptera; family Mormoopidae; genus Mormoops; species Mormoops blainvillei. Next base: position 89,921 of record PVJD01002772.1, read on the forward strand.
CCATTCATTAATGGAGGGCACCTCTCCGTTAATAAATAACACCTTCCCATGAGCACAGAGCCGTGAACTGTCTCCAGGGCGATGTTGTGAGCTGTTTTCCTTAATTCTGTGTTCCTGCGGGTCTATGAAAGGCAAATGGACGTGGAGACCACGCTTACCTTAGAGGCTCAGGTTAATCACTCCTTTCCCCAGGTGCCAAGGAATGGGTCACTTGCCCTGAGTCCCGTGGACTGGGTGGGGATGGGATGGACGTCTTCATTGGAGGTTAATAAGTGGAGAGTAGACTTGCATACATGAATTACAAAACCGCTTCCCGCAGTGGGTGGGCCAATTTTCACCCCACCAACAGTGGCTCCAAATCCCCACAAATGCTCCCTGTTGTGTTTTTCAATTTAACTGTTCGTCCAAGGGAGGGGGGTCGTAACGGTACCCCACTGTAACTTTAATTTGTACCTTTGTAATGTTTACTGGTTCATTCTTTTGGCCATGCTCTTTCTGACATGCGCATTCAATGAAGTCTTTTGCCCGTCTTTATATTGACTCACTTTTTTTCCTTTTTAACATGTAGGAGTTCCTATATATTCTGGACACACGCCCTCTGTTGGTTCTATTTATTGTAAAAAAAATCCTAGTTTCTGGGCTTGCCTTTTCATTCTCTTAATGGTGTCTTTTGATGAAGAGAAGTTTTGTCTTGACATCCAATTGGTTTCCCCCCTTTTAGTTTTTTACTTTACACTTAAATGTTTGCTTCAACCAAGGTCGTTAAGATAATGTTTCATTCTAGAAGCTTTACTGTTTTACCTTCCATGTGTAGATTTACAATCGATCTGACATTGATTTTTATTTATGGTACGAAATCCCGGTTAAAATTCACTCTGGTCTATATAGATACCAAATTGACCAGCACCCACCAATTACTGAAAGACCGAGCTCTTCCTCTGCAATGCCCCCCCTTTTCATAATCAGAGACGAGCCAGTCAGCCGTCCTCGTCACTGATTCCGCCCCATTTGTCTGCATTCCTGCAGCGATGCCTTGCCGTTGTCATTCCTACAGCTTTTTCTATATCTTGATAGCTGGTAGTAAATCCTCACTGTTCTTTTCCCTCACCATCGCCTTATTTCAGCCCTTCCCAAGTAAGGGTGGGGTATGCATTTTAGAATCAGCTTGTCGATTTGAATAAAAGAAAAATGAGTTGGGTTTTTATTGAGACCGAATCCAATCTGTGGACGACTGTGGAGATAACGGTCATCTTCCCGATTCTGAGGACGAGGCGCATCCCTTCACTTGTTCAGTGCGGGTAAGTCCGTCACCGCCAAGACAGCCACCGGCTGCAGCACCCCGGGGACCTTCCGGCCCGGGGTCCGGAGTCGGCGCGCTGCGCCGTCAGCAGAAGCTGCCTTGGAACTGGGGTCTTCCCAGGCCAGGGAGGCGCCGCGCTCAGGAGGGCAAACCGCGCGCGCCGCGCCGCGGGCGAAGCCGCCAGGGTCGGTGGGCTGGGTGTGCCACCCGCATTTCTGACACCGGCTGTAACCCGTCCGGAGGCAGGGGCACCCACCCCTACTTGGGACCAGCAGGGATTCTGACCTCGGAGAAACCTCCCTGGACACCCAGGGCCTCCGCTCGGCCCACCGCCCTCCCCTCTGCGGCCCGGAGCACCCAGCTCGTCCCTCCTTTCACCGCGGGCCCAGCCGCGGCGGTCTTCGCGCTACGGACACTGTCGCGGAGGCGAGGCCGAAGCCGGCGGCGCCCTGGGGGCGAGGGGAGGGCGGGGCGCCGGGCGCTGCGAGGCAAAGCGGGGCCCGGCCGAGCGGAGAACCGCTCCGGGACCGCCGCCGGGAGCCCCAGCCCTGCTCTCCGCGCCTGCGCTCGCCGCGCCGCGGGAGGTGCCCGACAGGCGCCGCGCGGGCACCCCCGCCGTGACGTCACGGCGGCGCGCCGGCCGCGAGAGAGGACCCCGGCGCGACCGCGTCCCCGCGGGTCCTTGAGCCTGTGGCGACCGCGGAGCCATGGCCTTGAGGCTGCTGAGACTGGCGCCCGCGTCCGCGCGGGGCCTCGCGGCGAGGGCCCGGCGCTCGGTGAGGCGGCGGGCGGGGTCTGGCCTGTCCTCTCGGCGCCGCCGCTTCCCCGGCCCCCGGGCGTCTGGGCGGCGGCTCCCAGGCCCACTGTCTGGGGGACGCCCCGGCCCCCGGTCCCGAGTCGCGGGCCGACCTCAGGGGGGCCGCTAGCTTCCCCACGCGGAGCGCGGGGCCCGGGGCGAGCCGGCCGCGCGGCTGCCGGTGTGGGAGGCCGGCGCACAGGCCCCGCTCGCTGGGCCGGGGTGCGGCAGTTGCGCGAGCAGGTGCGGGCCGCGCTCCCGGCGGCACCGTGTCGGGCAGCCGCTCCGACGGCCAGGCCGCGGGGACGTGACGCGGGGCAGGAACGGGGACAGGCCTTTGGGTTAGACGTGGGAGGCTGGGGGGCGCCCCTGTGGTAGCGAACAGGGACCGGGTGACATTGCGCGGAGGGTCCGGAGAAGCTGTGGCTGGACACCTGAGGGAAGCGTCACTGTGACTGGCTGGCAGGGGCGCGAGCTACATCGGGGTCAGATCGCAAAGGGATGTGACTCCGTGCTGAGGGTTTCGAACAGTGCAGTGAAGTGGTTTTATTACAAACTCGTAGACGTGTGTTTAGGAGGCAGTAGGCTTCAAAGGAGAGAAGCGAGAGAAGTGGCTGTCTTTTTACTGCTCAGGGTGCGGGGACCTGTCGGGGTGGAAGGAAGGTCCAGAGCAGAGGGGCGATGCCCGGCGGCGGCCTCCCTGGCCCGACCCACCCCGCCCCGCCCGGACGGGGCTCTGCCCTGCGCGGGAGCCGCAGACGCGCTTCCCGAGTCCGAGGCCAGGGGCGGGGGGAGCTCATAGATGACCAGGGTGCGCGCCTTGGAACCCGAGCGGTGACTGGAGGAATTGGACATGTGTCACTCGTCGTGGGATTGCAGAGAGCGAAGAGATGGGACTGAGGGCGGGAGACGACCGCAGGGAGCGCTTTCTGAAGGTTCCGAAGTCAAGAAGTGGTGGGCTGACTCTGACGTAACTGCGCACGGGCTTCTGCCACATCTGTGGGTGCTCCCATCGTGGACACAGACGGGAAACCATTAGCAAGTGGCTCCTAAGAGGCCGAGAGGAGCGGGAGTTAATTTGCAGCGTGCAGGTCACCAATGTGATTGTTGTCCCTTCTGCCCGGAAGACCCTCTTCCAGGTGGCCCCTGGGCCACTTCCCGCATCGCCTTGCAGTCTTGGCTCAGATGTCTCTTTCTGCAAGGGCTCCAACCGCCCGCCACAGCCCAGCTGGACACCACGCTTCCCTCCCCAGCGTGCGTGGGACGTGCTCTGTAACGAGTACTGTTTTGTTCTGTCGTGGAGTCCTCTGGGTCGCTCAATCCCATGTCCCATGTCTAGAAAAAGCGCTTTGTTAGTGCAGGCTCCTAATCAGTACGTGTTAAGTGGAGTAAACGGACGGACCGCGCAGCGGCTGCCGAGGGGGTGGGGCCTCCACGAATTGATGGGAGCCCGCGGCGTTGGGAAGCGGCGGACATGCTGCCACTTACCAGGCTCTCCTGCCAGGGGACCTCGGACAGCGCCCGCCGCCGGCTGCTGCTGCGGTGGCTTTGCAAGCCCTTAGCTGTGCTTCCTCCTGTTTTTTTCCTGCTGAGACTGTCTCTGTGTGTGAATTACTCACGCAGTTGGGGTCACATGGTGCTTTCTCTCCTTTTCTGTGAAGTGACGGCGGCGCGTTCAGATTTCCTCGGCTTTGCCCCGGTGTCCTTTGTCTGCCCCGGGGTCCCCTCCGAGGCCACGCTGCATGGAGTCACAGTTTCTCTCTAGGCTCCTTTCAGTTGTGTTGGGTTTTTCAGGTTTTCCTTGTTTCTGATAACCTTGGCAGCTCTGAGTGGCACTGGGCGGGTTGTCTGTGCCTCAGCGGGACTTGTCGGATGTTCTCGTCACGGTGAGACTGGGATGGTCTGATGTTGGGAGGAAGACCGCAGAGGTGAAGTGCCCCCGTCACACGGTGTCGAGGGTGCGCACCCTGACCGTGACTCACCCCTGTGGATGTTGGCCTCGGTCGCCGGATGAGGCAGTGGGGCAGCGTCTCCGCCGTGTGGCTTTGCCTGCCCCCACTTTCCCTGTGAGCTCTCTGAAGGGAAGTCACCGCGTGCAGCCCACGCCCGCGGAGGAGGGGTCGGGCTCCCTTTTGCCACGGCCGAGGAGCTGCACGAATTGTTCGGGGTTGTTCGGCCTGGGCGAGTCGCCTCCTTCCACGTTACTTGTTTGGACTTGTGCTGGCTCATGGATGTGCGTTTTACACGTCGGGTTACAGTCCGCTGTGGCTCGGTTTGCTGTTCAGGCTATTCTAGCTGTGACCGTCGGGGGCTCGTTCTGTTGGCTGTGTGCGCGTGCACGCACGTGTGCATGTCCTTATGGGCTTGCACTGTGAGGTCGTCCCGGCTCACTTGTGCAGCTCCGGCCCCAGCCCTGGAGTCAGCCACATCCCCAAGGAGCCCTGCCCTTCGTATCGGAGGACGGTGTCAGGAACCAAGGTCCAGGCAGCGGGTGGCATTGCCCCCGCGGTGCCCTTGCTGCCAGGCCTTCCCAGCAGATGGAGTAAGGGCCTGGACCGCACCGCGCACACGCCCGTATCTGTAAGCGTTTCTGCGTGTGGCCGCCTGCATTCCACTGACCAGGAGGTCGTGCGATGTGTCCAACTCAACCCCAGCCCCGCGTGGAGGGTCCTGTGCAGGCCTCTTCCTGCTGAGCTGCCCCCTCACCTGCTCCAGCGGGGACGGCCTGGCTCCCACCGTCTGCGGCCTCTTTCCTTAATTGCTTAGGGCTAGGACGGGCGCGTAGTAGTACCAGAGCTGTTGCCCTCTGCCCCGTGGGAAATGTCCGGACCTGAGAGAGTGTAGTGCCTTGTCCCTCTAGCCTTGCAGACCCCACGACTTCCCAAGCTCGGCGCCTCTCCCCACGCCCTGCAGCGAGGCAGTCCCACGCACTCGTAACTTGGCCGGTCTGGTTACATCCCCCCGGGGGTGTCCCTGCCTAAACAGGGGTTTCAATCTGTATGCTCCGAGGTTCGCTCTTTGCACTGTGAGGTGGGGGCTTCGACCAGTGCCTGGTGCCCCGTATCCCCCATTCAGTGTCGTGCAGGGCCGTCTCTCGGCCCTGGAGTTCCCCACGTCTTAGCTGTGCCCCCCTTCTTCCCCCCAAGCCCTGGCATCCACCGATCGCCCCCATCTCTGTTTCGCCTTTGCTGGCGTGTCCTGTGCCCGGAGCCCTGCAGTGTGCTGCCTTTTCAAGCCGCCTCTCATGACTTAGAGCCGCACATTTAAGACACACTCCCGCCTGTCCGTGGCTCCCCGACTCCTTTCTTTCATTGCTGTGGAACAGTCCCCCGCGCGGCTGGATCGCAGCTGGCCCGTTCAGCCACTGGCCGACACCTTAGGGGCTGTCAGCCCCTGGTGACTGTGGATGAACCTGCTGTGGTCGTGTGTGCGGGTTTCTCTGTGGGAGTGGCTGGATTGTGTGGTAAGGCCACATTTGGTTTTATAAGGAACTGCAGAGCCGTCGTCCAGTGCGACTGTCCGTTGTGCACAGCTGCCACTGGCACCGCCATTGCTCTCACCCACACGGGTTGTTCCATTCCTTGGGTTCGTAGCCATTCTGATGGGTGAGTAGTGAAACCATCTGTTCCCACTTGCATTCCCTGGTCACACGTAGGGTGGAGCATGCGTTCTTGGGCTGATCCTCCTTTCTCTCTGTCTTGTTCTTGTCACATCTGTTCAGACCTTTCGTCTGTTTTGTAATTCCGTTGTTTTCTTTGCATTCATCTTTGTGACCTGTTTGTTTTTTTTACCCTTCAGCAAGCAATACAGTAAATCAAGCAAATCAGGATTGAAAAAAATAATCATCTTAGCATTTTATATTCTCTTATATTCTTTTTAATTTCACGATAAAATATCTTTTGTGAGTACTTGGTATTCCACCATCTGGACTCACCTTAAGTTTTTAACTGATTCTCTGTCGCCAGCTGTCAGGGTTTTTATTTCTGTTTCTGACATTGTAAATGGGGTCTCGCTGAGCATTTCAGTAGGTCGGTCTTGGCACAGACCTGCGTCTGTTCCCTCAGGAGGGACTCCTGGCCTCCAGGCTCCCGGCCCAGTGTCGCGTTGCCTCCCCACCGGGGGTTTCTGAGGCGCCATGCCATCCCAGCACTGCACGTCACCGTTTAAAAAGCAGAGTATTTCTCAGTTTGATACGTGAAAAAGTGTTTTCTCTTGTTAGTAATTTTTGTTTGCTTTTTATAATAAAGTTGAACATTTTTCGTATGGTTATTGGTTACTTTTAATACTTTAAGAATAAGCCGTGCTTTCCTACATTGCTTTTTTTATTGATCTGTACAACTGTGTTGAAATTTTCTCAACTTTTGCCTTTCGAAATGCGTGTGTGTTTGTGTGTGTGGGGATTGTGATGGCTTTAGTGCAAAAAATAGATGGGGGATGTTGGAGACGGGAGACGAGGTTGGTGTTTGCATTGGAGGTGAGAGGTGAGGACAGGTGTAAACCCGTGGGGGGTCGGGAGGCGACGTGCTCCAGGGAGATGTGAGACTCAGATCGATGGGACGTTGTGAGTGCTTGTGGGGCGGGAGGGACGAGGGTCTTCTGTCCCAGGCCCTGAGGATTTAGCAGTGAACCCCTATCCTTCTAGCTTATGCTGGGGGTGGGGCGGGCAGCCCTGTAATGGAACAAGTAGGTAATAAAGTGGTAGAGGTTGGCATTTAACCTAGTGGCTGTGACGCCTGCGGCGGCCGGTGCACCCACCCCGTGCTGTTGTGTCTCAGGCAGGACTCCACACGACGGTGCGGCACCCGCAGCTGTACGGCCCGTTGGCATTCGTGCTCGGCGAGAGAACAACCAAAAAGCTGACGGAATTCAGCAAAGTGATAACAGTCGACGGCAATATATGTTCCGGAAAGAGCAAGATCGCAAAAGCAATAGCCGAGAAACTAGGTACGAACTGTGCCGCGCAGAAGGGCAGCGTTCCCTCGGGCGTACGGTTGCTTCTCTGAGTTTGCACTTTCATGTTGGCTGGGGGGAGTTGGGCTAAGGTAGGTGTTTTACATTTTTAAAATGTGTGTTGAAAAGCTGTTTTTAATTGCTTGTATTTGGAGAACTAGAGTCTTCACGGCCCTCGGGTTGACGGGCTGTGCTCTGCTTGGCGGCGGATGGGGAGCACGGGCCGAGCTGCCGCACTTGAGCTTTGCGTCCACCTCTGACGCCAGTGTCAGTGCCGCCCCTACGGCAGGCGGCCTGGCGCAAAGCTGATGTTGCGTGCCAGCCCCTCCCCATGCCCCCGGGGCGGGTGTCTGTCCGGCGTACCCCTGGGGACCTTGACCAGCACTTGCCCGCTGCACGCGGGGCTCCTGCAGTGGTGGGAAGGGTGCGGACGGGGCGTGGGTACTGGACCCTCACTGTGGTGCAGCTCCCGAGCTGACACGCTTGTCTCCTGCGTGTTTTAGGTGTGTCATCAGGGTCTTCAGTGCTCCCTGGAACCTCCGTGAACAGAGGCCTGTGGGTCACTGTCCCCACGCCCTCGCTGGCCAGCCCCCGTGCTGGCGCTCTGATGGGCTTGGTTCCCGGTAGTGCACGTGGCTCGTGGTGGGGAAGGGAGGTGGCCACCCCTCGGGTCACCCCGTCCTGTCTCTCTGCAGGCATGAAGCACTTTCCCGAGGCAGGGATCCACTATGCAGACAGCACGACGGGCGATGGCAAACCCCTGGACGTGGAGTTTAGTGGGAACTGCAGTTTGGAGAAGTTTTACGATGATCCCAAAAGTAACGACGGCAACAGCTACCGCCTGCAGTCCTGGCTGTACGCCAACCGCCTCCTGCAGTACGCGGACGCCCTGGAGCACCTGCTGAGCACAGGTGCGGTGTCCACAGTCAGGGAGCGGGTGGGCGCGGCCTGCACTTGAACCCTGTTCCGGAATTCAACCACTTGGGGTCACTGCTCGTGAGCCCTTCCTTAGTGCGTCTGGCGGGGCAAGCGCTCTCTTCCCATAAGGCCATAAATTCCCCAAGACCTGTGTGGTTGTTGCTTCAGAAGAAAATGACTTTGTGTGACCCTGCTTGGGGTTCTGCAGTGAGACTCGCGGGTCACAGAGTTTCAGTGGCACATACGTCCACACAGCGGAGGAAAGAAAGAACCTCCAGCTGACTGGGAGGGGTGGGGTGGCAGCCACGAGAACGGGCCCTGTATCACGGGGGTGGGGCTGTTGCTGAGGCTCCGAGGTGGGCTGGCATCCGGTATCATGCCCCAGGGTGGGAGTAGCCCTTGGACGGTGCTGGGGTTGGGGTGCCGGGAGGCTCCCGGGGTAGGTGGGCAGTGGGCAGGCCCGGTCCGGAGTCTGGGGGACAAGCACCAGCAATGAGGGCAGAGTGGGGAGATGGAGGGACGGAGGACAAGCAGGGCAGGCCTGCAGGTGGCTTGGAGTGTAGAATGGGGTTGGAGTCCATGTGGGGCTGCTTCATCCTCCTGGGTACCGGCACATGGGTGAACCCTGGACCCCGGGACACCCTCAGACCCAGGGAACAGACGCAGCCCAGGGGCTTGGCCAGAGGCACGAACTGTGGCAGGTCCACGTGCTTGGCTGAAGCGGGTGCTGCGTGTATGACGTTTGTGCACGTGGCTGCCACCCTGCTCGGCTGTCAGGTGCCTGGGGAGCTGTTGACAAAGCCCCACTGTCACCTCCAGGTTCTGCCTCCTGAGGCCTTGGCATGCGAACAGTGTCTTTTTAGTGAGGACCCCAGGGACTGAGGGCGGGGGTTTGACACCTGTATGCGGGAGCCCCTACCTCCTGTTCCGCAGGTCCCGGGGGCACCGTCTGTGCCATGCGGTGCAGGACGATGCTTTGTCCCTGGGCTCAGGGCCTGGTGGTCATCCTGCTTTCCCAGCTTGGCGCTAGTAATGATGACCGTGAGCCCTGGTTTTGGTCAGCAGTGCTCCTGGGGATACACGCGGTCCGTCCAGCTCATGGGGGCCCACGGGGGCTCGTGACAGCAGGACACCAGCTGTCCGCAGTCCTTTCTGAAGCACGCGCCAGCTCTGTCTTAGGAGTTCCTGTTTTTTAACAAGAAACTTCTTAAATGAAAACTTGGTTCCTTTTGTGTCATACCCGTCTACTCGTTAAACATGTAGTGAGTGCCAGGCGTGCTCCGGGAGCCAGGGCCCCACGGGAAGCGAAGCTTGGGCCGTCAGGGTGAATGTGAGGATGGAGTCCATGCCTGGCAGGCAAAGGGGGCGCAGGGAGGTGGGCTGGGGGCCCGGGGGCCCGGCACCTGAGCAGCCCGAGCCCCTGGTGGGCTCTGGGGCAGACAGGAGGCCCTCGTGTGGGAGCGCAGGAAGCAAGACCAGGAGTGGGCAGGTTGTTGACTTCTCCCCCGGAGGAGGGGAAGCTGTGGGGGAGTCCGGGTGGCGTTTGAAAATGCCCTATGGTGTGGGTGAGAGCGACCCGGGTAGGGGTGCGTTAGAGATTGGCCTGGTCAGAGGTGAGGAGGCCTGGCCCTGGGAGGGTTGTCGGGGGTGGTGCGGAGCTCAGCCGCGGTCGGGAGAAAGCTGTGGGGTGCTGGGAGTGGTGGGGAGAGCCGAGGGCGAGCCTCGTCTCTGAGCGAGTGGGGCAGGCGCAGGGTTGCAGTGGTCACGGGGGCTGGAAACCTGGGGTTGAAAACAAACCCTTTTTCTGTGAGTCGGATGCTTGCGGGAGGAAGCAGGATGTCCCGTTGCGCAGACCAGAACAGCAGCGCTGCGTGCGAGGGTGGCCCCCGCCCACAGTGCACCTGTGTCCTTCTGAGACCACCTGCAGTCACAGAGGCCCGGGCTTCCCCCTTCCTCAAGTGAGACGGCTGGCTTCCAGCACCGTCCTTGTCTGACGTCCTTTCCCCCACCTTGCACAGGGCAGGGGGTCGTGCTGGAGCGCTCCGTCTACAGCGACTTCGTGTTCCTGGAGGCCATGTACAAGCAGGGCTACATCCGGAGGCAATGTGAGTCCTGCCGCTGGCCAGCCCAGTCCACACCGGTCCACACTCCACGGGGGAGGGAGCGCCTCCTCCCTCCCCTACACTGACACCCCTGTAGAGGTGGAGTGGACACAGCTCAGCCCCCGCTCCCACCCCGCTTTCCCCAGAGGCCTCCCCGCCTCTGTCCTGCCTGGTAGGACACCTGAGCTGTTTCTCTCAGGTCCACAGATCTAATTTCCTTGCACTATGCCATCTCGAGTGTGTTGCTTTACGTCACTAGGGGCTTTTTGGTGCCTGTCCTCAGTCATAACTGGCATTGCCACAGGCCCATCCTTCCTCCCCCCGTGTGTGCTGCTCTGAGGCTCTTAGGCTCGGTGCTGTGCTGGGTGTTAGTCAGAGTCTCATGCATGGCACGGGGACAGGAATGGGTCTGGAGCCACCTGACGGGCGGCTGGCGCTGTGCGCGAGTGCCTGGGGCACCCACCAAGCCATCGTGGGGCACATGCAGCCATGCTGACCCCGGTGCCAGGCACAGTTCACAGAGTGACACCGGCTCTGGGAACTGTGTGTGCCTGTGCCCTTTGGGTTTTGAAGAAGAGGACACTGTAGAAACCTGGGTGCAGGCTGGTAGGTGACAGGTGGTGCCTCTCACGTGTGACAGGTGTGGACCACTACAATGAGGTGAAGAAGGTGACCATCAGTCAGTTCCTGCCCCCACACGTGGTGGTCTATGTCGATGTGCCCGTCCCAGAGATCCAGAGTCGGATCCAGAAGAAAGGAGACGTAAGTCAGCCTTTCGTGGACCACCGGGTCTCCCCCAGGACCGCCTGGTCTTGCACACGGGCCAGCACTCACGGCAGCGTCTGCGGTGGGAGGCCGATGGAGACAGTGGTGCCCACAGGGCGGGGCGCCTACGCCAGTCCGTGTTCTCCCCCAGTGCCCTCCGTCCCCCGTGCCTGTGTCCCCGACCCGTCCTGTAGGACAGAGCCATCTGCTGCCAGGACTGCCCTTGGCCGCGGACCATTTGCCCTCCAATGAGAATTCTGTGCCCCTTGTTTTCCCACGGATCGAAGCTGACCTCTGATATCCACCCCCCTCGCCTGTTTAACTCTGAGGGCGTGTTCCCCTCCCTGCTCGCTGACGCCGGAACAGCAGAGTGGCCACCACCCCCACACGTCCAGCTCCTTGGCTGAGACCGCACCAGGTGGCGCCGCTCTGCAGGCATGCCGAGCTTCAGGGGGTCACTGATGAGGCCCGGGCTCTGTGACGGCTTCCTGTGGGGACATCACTCCCTCAGCGCAAGTGTTCCGGGGGAAGGAGGACCTGCTTTTTGACCTTGGGGCGAAGATGAGAGAGATCCTAAGTGGTCCCGAGGTCCCTTCCGATGTCCCAAGACCCCTGCGGTGCTCAGCACGAGCAGTCCTGAGTCGTCCTAAGAAAACATTCCGTGATTATCTCCACGGCTCGCGTGCACACAGGTGGGAGGCACCCCAGCTCACCCCCTTCTTTGCTCTGTGCAGCCGCACGAGATGAAGGCCACTGCTGCATACCTGCAGGACATCGAGGACGCCTACAAGAAGGTCTTCCTCCCCGAGATGAGGTGAGCCTTCAGTGGTGGGGCGTCCTGCTGCCAGGATCCACGTGCCTCGTCGTGGGATGTCATCTGGGTGTCTGAGTCTGCTCTTTGTGGGCAAGAGTGGCAGCAGCTGTCCCCGTGTGGGTGGGGGGTGGTGTCGGCTGGCTGGCTTGCTGCTTTCGTCGATACTGTCTTGTTACAACTTTTTGATGCTAGAAGTGATCTGAAGCCACAGCCAACCACAGGTCTCAGTGCCAGAGGACTCGCTGGCTTTATTTCCGGTGGCCACCGCTCGTGCACAGCGACCCAGCAGGGCTGCTCGTCGCGCTCGGGTGCCACAGACCCACAGGGCAGAGGGGCCGGCTCTGTGGGCCCCGAAATGAAGCCCATCCTCTCTCCGCTTCCTCCTGTTGAGCCAGGGCCACGACCTGGCCACCTGTCGTCCAAGTGGCTCCTGAAAGCCCATAGAGCACAAGCCCCTGGGTGGCACGGGCCTTGGCTGTGTGCAGACCGTGTCTGGCAGAAGGTGCGGCGGGGGTGGACAGCTCGGGGGGGGCACGAGTGGCGGCACGAGAGCCGTCTAGTTCGGACGACGGGCTTCCCTGGTGGGAGGCAGAGTGAGACTGGGACGAAGCCAGCCAGCCACCTGTTGCTTGTGGTTTGCAGAGGTAGTGACGTTTGCCCCGTGGCAGCAGGTCACCGGTGGAGTTCAGTTGGAGCCCAGCTCGTGACTTCCCGGGATGTGGCGCTGTGTCTTTCTGTCCTGTCGCTGGGGGGGGCGCTCTGGTGCAGAGACACCTAAATGAGGAAGCACCTGTGTGTGCCAAGGGGACACTCTGCTGCCCCCTCGTTGGGAGGGGGGCCTAGCGATCCTGCAGGGGCGGCCCCCCCACTGGGCTCCTGCTCTGGGCAGCCTCACTGGCCTCTGGCCAGGCTGTGGCCTCAGGCCTCCGTCTGGTTGGTCCAGAGGTGTTGGCCCGGCAGCCACCTTCGTCTGGTAAGGCACAGACTTACCGGCCTGGCCGGGCAACCAGGTCTCTAAGTGTGGTGAGGACATGGGCACAAGTGTGGGAGTGGCACTCTGCGTCCCCTTCTTTTGGGGACCCACCTGCGACTTTTCAGTGTCCTTTCTCCAAGGACTAAGGGGAGGAGTTGCTGCCGTCCTGCGGCACAGCTTAATGGGCGCAGCCGGGTCCCATGCTTCTCTGAGCCTCGGCGCTCCGGCAGCTCAAGCGCGCGGCGCATGTCCGCCACAAGCCCCAGCTGCGGTCTGCGCGCTCCTCGCTGAGGTGCCTTCGTATTCCCTGTGACAAGCAGCAGCGTGTATGGCATGCGAGTGGCCTGGGCACCCTGCCCCTGCAGACGCAGCTGTCCTGGTGCCCCGTGCCCGTGGGCAGGGGCTGACAGGGAAGCCAGGAGCAGACCTGCTGTGTCACTGTCCAGTCGTGGGCACGTTCATGCTCATACCTCGTTCTTCTGACCAGTCAGGCCCCGGGAGCTGGTGCCCAGGGCAGAGCGTGGCATGTCAGGACTGTAGCGGGCAGCCTCGGTGTTCAGGTATTCATTTGTATAGTGACATAAGTTCGGAAAACTTACACAGGCTTTCCTCTTTTCTTACAGTGAAAAATCTGAAGTTTTACAGTACGGTGCGAGGGAAGTCCAAGATGCAGAAAAGGTAAGAAAATGTCTGAAAAGTTTGTGACTGTTAAACGCAGTTCACGTGTAAGGTCCTTGCAGATCAGGTCATCAGTTCCGTTCCTGCCGGTCTGGGAAACGGCTGTGATTTACAGCCTGAGAGGAGGTCCCCGCGCACGACACTCCCTGGGTTGTGTGGCTGTGGTTTTCTTGCACGTGATTGCGTGTTGGTGACCTTAAAACCACAGGGTGGTGGGATGCAGTGGACCCCAGGGTGTCTGCCCCAACACTTGCGTGATACAGGGGGTGACCCTGAAAGTTGACTTAGTAATGAGAAAGATTTAGTACCTCAGGGTATCAGCTCACCCCAAATTAGGTGCATTTTGTAAAAGTTCAAGTCAGTTTCACTATAATTAACAACTGCCAAAACACCATTTTTTTAAAGAGCGACACAGGAACACTTGCCCTCCCAAATGCAAAAGCGCGTTACGAAGTGACTGCAGCGGAAGCACCTGTGATGGAAGTAATAGAATTAATGTGTAGATGAATGGGACAGAACAGAGTCCAGAATTCGGCGTTGTGTGTGTGCTCACCTGTGTGTGCACTCACCTGTGTGTGTGCACGTACGTGTGTGTCAGAGTCTTTGATAAAGTCAGTATTTTAAAGGATAACGAAAAAATAGAGGAAAATGGGTTATTTCTTATGGCAGTTGACCATTCATTAGGTTAAAAAAAAGCCCAAAACACCCTATACCTTCTAGAATGTATTGAGCATAAATGACTAAAAAAACAGAAGGGAAAAGAATTTTAGAAGAAAAGCCAGGTTTTGTGGTCGGGGTGAGGGGGAGGTGGTGCCGTGGCTGCAGCGCCGCAGAACTGCCTCGGGACTCGGGGGGCCACGGGATGGGGGGTCCTTCTGGGAGAGGCCAGCCTGCGTCCGGCCGAGAACCTCCTTAGGTCCAGTTCCCGCTGCTCTCCCACCGATGGCGCCACATTTCACTTCCTTCCCAGCCTTCGGTGTGTGCGATGCTGACTTGTAGGTATTTTTAAGTCTTTGACAGGATAATTAGATGCATGTGTTTGAAAAGAAAAGTAACACACTTTAGCTCCAAGACTGTCCATGAGTGGAGTTCATAATTGAATATTTTCAAATTCTTGAAACTTAGGTGAGTTCTCCGAGCTGGGTGTGTCCGGGGAGAGTGTGGATCCTAAAGGCGGCCCTTGGCGGCCAGGCTGCCCTGCCGCAGGCTTCGGGGCCGAGAGTGTGGGTCCCGTGGCCTCTCTGGGAAGTGCGTTGACTTTCCCGTTCTTTTGTTGCTCCTGGAACGAAGTCGCTGGGGGGGGAAGCGAGTCACAGGCGCTGGTCTCCTCCCTGGTCAGCCTCTGCCCTTGCCTGCCCCTTCCCCCCAGACTGTCAGGCGACGCCCCACTGCCGGCGTCTGCCAGCCGGTCAGCCGCCTTTCCTTCTGACTTTGACGGTGGCTCTCTTGCTGCCAGGCGTTTGTGGTTCATGGTGTATTCGAATGTTGGCTCGTTTCAGTTTCTAAAAGGAGATTTCCCATTAAAACTGGAACTCTCTCCATCCAGGTGGTGGAGGACATCCAGTACCTCAAGTTCGACAAGGGGCCGTGGCTCAACCAGGACGACCGCACCTTCCACCACCTGCGGATGCTGTGAGTACGGGGACGCTGGGGGCGGGGCGAGGGTGCCGCGTTAGCCGGGTGCTACCTGCCGTGTGCACTGATGGGGTTTGGGGCGTCTGGTGTTCGCAGCGCCAGCCTGACCTGGGGCGGGTTTCCTTTCCCTTGCAGACAGACAGGCTCCTGCCTCCTCTGGTCTGAGAGGGTTGGTGGGCTGCAGTGTTAATCCCGCACCGGCTGCGCCTTCGCCGCCTGCCAGGCGCTGTGTCAGACGAGGGGGACCCCGTCAGAGACAGGCCTGGGGGGCGGGCAGAGCACCCCGGTCGCAGCGCTGTGTCGGCGCTCAAGGCTGGGGAGAGTGGCAGCCCCGAGCAGCGAGGCGGCGAGCGGCCGAGGCTTGAATATGAGTTTGTAGTTTTACGGGTTATGTGTGTGTCTTTCGGTCTCTTCATGACCATCGATCTTTTTAAAGAGTCAGCCTTTTGTTTTGTTGCTGTTCCCAACTGTTTTTCTGTTCCCAGTGTCGCGGGCCCCTGCTCTAGTTTTAGTCTTTTCCAACCTGCTCCGTTAGGCGTCAGCTGCCCTTCTCGCTTTAGTCTCCTTAGTGGAGCGATGGTCCGTTTCTCTCCACCGTGCGCACGTGGTGCTACGAGCTTCTCTCTGGTGTCACTCCACTGCGACCTGCGGCCGTGCTCTGCGTGGTCTGCTCTGCTGCGTCGGGTGAGGCGTCTGGGGGTCAGGAGTCTTTCTGTCTTGACCGGTGTGTCCGCGGAGCGTGAGGAGGAGGTGGGTCCCGCTGCTGCTGCCTGGGGTGGGCTGTGAATGGTGCCAGGCCGGGCGGAAGGACGTGTGGTCTGTCCTCAGCCCCCCACGCCCGTCTGCTGGGGGGTCAGACACCGGCGGGGAGTGCTCCGCGCTCCGGCTCAGAGGGCGGTTTATCTCCTTCTCTTGTGAGTCTCGTTCGTTTTTCACCTCGTGGGTTTCGATGCCATGTCGTTGGGCGTGTGCACGTTGAGCTGTGTCTTCCTGGAGAGCGAGCTCGCTTATCGCTGAGTCACGCCCCGCTGTCTTGGGTGATTCTTCCTGCCCCGACGTCTGCTTTTTCTGAAGCTGGCGCGCCTGTTCCGGCTCTTGGCCAGTGTGGTTAGGCCTGTCTTTCCCCGTCTCCTCGCTCGGAACCAGGCCTGGTGGCCAGGGCGGGCGTCCGGTGGGTGCCGCAGGGTGAGAGTCGCAGCTTCGCGGCGCTGTCCTCCTGACCGCTGGGCGTGGAAGTCCTTTAGGTTTTCTCAGGCTCTGTGGCCAACCTTTTTCTTCTTTTTTGGCCTGGATGCTTGTATATTCAGTGTGTGTTTTTGTGAATCGACCTGAGTGATACTAGACGTGGTTTCATTCTGAACCTTGTTTTGAAAACCCACATCCTTTCTTTAACTGCTGGATAGCGCTTTCCCTCCAGGCCGAAAGCCTCATGGTCTCAGCCTCAGTCGTGGTGACACGTCAGCACGGTGTCCGGGAGGTGCTTCAGAAACGTTCTGGATTCCCCGGCACTCCTGCCTGGTGGGGAAACTGGCCCAGAGAGCAAGACTGGCCATGGCCACGTGGCAGTGGCCTGGAGGGTACACCTGCGGCTTCTGGCAACTGCCTGTGGCCACGCACCAACCACCATCTGGCCCTCCCTCCTCTCGGTGACTCAGGCTGAAATCCCAGTGGATCTCACCCTGGAGGACGCCCACCTCCTCGTGCAGCTGTCACCTGCCTGACCCACCGTTTACCTGCTGGTCCCTCACCTTTCCCCAGGTCCCCCGAGGAGGTCAGTGTGTTCGCCTCCAGCGACTTCTTTCCCTCATGTTTTTCTCTTATTGCTTCCGCCGCCGTGGGGGCTCGAGTCCCCGTTCCTCACCTCTGGCCTTCTGGTTGGCCACCTCACCGTCTCCCTGGTCCTTTGTGCACACGCCCGCCAGGTCGATGTGCTTAAAACCGTCCCAGTGCCCCTGTCCTCCCCGGCACCGGGTCCTCCGGCGGCAGAGCTGTATTTAGCCACGGGTCCAAGTTTCACCTTCGAGAATTCGTGCAGAGTCTTAGGCCTCGGGCCCACCTCTTCCGTCGGGTGCCCTGCTGGCCCCTGCCGGCAATTACCTGAAAACCCGAGGGTTCTTCTAAGCGTGGCTGTTGTCACCTTTGTTTTTCCTAGAAACCGCCTCTTCACTTTTCTAGGCTGTCACCTTGTGTGGGTTCAGATGTGATTCTTGCTAGTATCAGTCAGCCCTTCTGAGCAGAGCATGTGAGCTACCGCCTGAGAAGGGCGGCTCCCCGACGTCCCGCTGCAGCGCGGCCCCGCGGCGTGCCTTCTGCCGCTGGTGACAGCACTGTCGTTTTCCAGACCGAATTGTGTGTTAATTTGATTGCAGGGCGAGTCCAGAGTTCTCTGTTAAAGTCATAGTTTTCGTTGTTATTGAGCCGTGCGGTTATCGGAGCATAAAGAGCCCGTAACTCCCGCAAAGCTCAGTCACGACATTCAGTTAATTCTTTCAGTTCCTTTACTGTAAGTGCTGTTGCCCTCTTCTTCTCCTCGTTTTTCGCTTCTCTGCCCCCAAGGGTGTTTCACAACAGTTCACAGTGGTAATTGCGTTTATTTTCATTCCAGTCTCATTTCTTAATTGGGGGTCTCAAGTGAAAATTATAACCAATTTTCTAAGATAATTACTGTAAACATACCATTTACCAGCAATACTCATTCTGTCCAGAACTCGACCAAATTGCCGGGTCGGAGTGCCGGTGTGCCGTCTCAGCTGGCTGTGCGAGAGTGCGAGTTGTGGGCGTCTGCTCGTGCTGACGGGGCGGCCTTCCACCTGGACGGCACTTGGGGTTCGCAGCCGTGCCCCGCGGCTGACTGGCGCCCGCACCGTCGGCTGCGGCTCGGCCTCCCTCCCGACCGCAGCCCCAGCAGCGCTGTGCTCAGCGACTCCCAGACAACGTCCCTCTGATGGCGGTTCTGGTCCCCAGGGCGAGTTTTAGGAGAAAATATAGACGTTTCATTGATGGGGGAACAGCCTGTGTCATAAAACATAAATGACCGTTTTATTTTTTCTGTCTTTCCCCGCCCCGTTCTCTTGTTTTCACACGTGCCGTGCAGTCCCTCGTGCTGTGAGCCAGCCTCGAGCACCTTTGGCCTCGCGTGGGCCCTTCGGCTCAGGGCGTCACGGCGCTGCGTCGTGGCTCTCGTCTGTTTCTGAATTCTCCCAAGTGAGGCCAAGTGCTCTGCCGACAGAATGCTTTCTTCACCGCTTTTTGCTTCCTGAGTCATAAAGTGCTTCCTGTCGCCTTTGTTCCTCCTCATCCCCACCCTAGATGCCATCTGTAATTGACGGAGACGCAGGCACGGGCGGCAGGACAGCACGGCCCTGAGTCGCTGCCCCGGGTCACCATTACACACTGAAAGAGCAGTCCAGACCCCTCACACAGGTCACGAGTTAGTGGCAGGTTGTGTTTTTAATCTTCAAGAACAGTTTAGAGCACGTTCGTGCAGCCGTGGTCTGTCAGGGAGGTTCTGTGCAGGTGTGACTCTGCCAGACCAAATGCAGGTGGCGCTGCGGCTCTGCGGCTCCCCACAAGCTCCCGGCCGGCGAGAGCCTCTAATTTCCCAGGATTGTTTTAGGATTTTTAAGCTGTAGAGAAAACAAAATCATACCCACCTTGATATTTGTTAACATTTAAAAATACGAACTTCACTATTAATTGAAATCGTTTATGGTGAGATCAGTTTAAAAAATTTGTCTTTGTATAATAAGAATAGAGTAATTTTATTTGTGTTAAAAATAAAAGGGTGAGTGTTTATACATTGCTGACACAACTAATGAAAAACATGCCATGACCGCCCTCCTGTTAGAGTAGAAACCCGGACCGAGCGTGTGCTCTGTGGCCTGGACGTGGGGTCAGGGCCTGCCCGTGCCAGGGCCCTCGGGAAGTGGGCAGTGGCCCTGGCAGCACTTCTGGGAGCGATGTCTGGTTGTGGATTGTCAGCCACTGCACAGGTGACGTGGCTTTTGCTGGCGACCCCTGGGTGTGACCCCTTCACCTGCCATCTGCACTTGTCTTCCGCCTGCCGTGGGCTCTGCGTGCTGCTGGAGTGGGGCCGAGGGCCACCGGGCCCGGGATCCTCTGGGGCTGCCCCGACTGCGGTGGGGCTGCCCGGGGCGTGGGGCACAGGCGCGGGGTGGCCTGGTCAGTCTAGACGCGGCTCATGTGGCGGTGGAGAGCCAGAGGACTGGCAAGAGCTTTCCGCGGGGCCGCTGCCTGCAGAACAGTCTGCCGTTACTGCTTATGGCAGGAGAGTGGCCGCTTGAACTAGTGACTTGCTTTGTTTTGAGCCTTTAAGAAAGGAGACTTTGTTTTAATGTTTCTTTTTAAAAGCCTCGAAAATGCTTTTCATCTTCAAGTATAGTGGTTATAGTCAGACTAAATGTAAGCAAACTACAACAAAGTGTAAGTATTTCAGCATCCAGCGAACCAAAGCGGGGGCAAGGCGAGGAGGGGCCTGCAGCTTGTGTTTGCCGGTGTCGAGAAGGGCGGCGGGCCTGGCCTTGCATGCGCGACGGCACAGCAGCCCGTCCCTGCGGGAGTGCGCCCCCACCCGCACGCCTACGGTCGGCCTCCGCGGCAGGCTCGGCACCGGGCGCCGAGCCTAGAGGGGCCGCCGCCTGACTCGGGCTCCTTCCCTCAGGCCTCAGTCGGCGGCAAGCTGTTCGTGAGGGCCCTGTGTGTGGCGCTGTGACGTGTGGCCTCTGTCCTTACTCTTCATTCCCACTGTCCCTGCGTCTAAAGCAGCCGTGGCTCCTGTGCCATGTTTCCAAGCCGGACCTGCTCCCCAAGTTGGCCACTGCGGCCTTTGAGAGGCCTGGTCAGATGGCGCAGTCCCTGCAGAAGAGTGGCCGCGGCGGCTGGCGACCCCGAGCACGGGGGCCTGCTGGGGAAAGAGTGGCATTTATTCGAATGTGTGGTTTTCGGTGTGGGTGTGTTCAGAAGCCCGCCTCTTGTCGCTTAGTTCATCACTTATGTCGGCGGTCCGCTGTGAACCCTGCCTGTCTTCTCCCCCAGGGTCCAGGATAAGCTGCAGGTGCTGAACTACACCACCATCCCCGTCTATCTCCCGGAAATCACCGTCGGAGCACACCAGAGCGACCGCGTCTTCCGCAAGTTCAAGGAGGTGAGAGCCCTGGGCGCGGAGCGCTGACCCCGGGGCAGGGGTGCTGTCCCCGGTAACCATGTCACTCCCCTGAAGAGCGGTTTGATCATGTCTTTCACTGTTCTAGTGAAAGAGCTTTTTCTTCTTTGAAGTGATTCTCCTTGGTCCCCTTCCCCTGGTCTGTGGGGCTGACGCAGCTCCTCGGGGGCCGGCCACGCGCAGCGAGGCGTTCAGGGCAGGGTGTGCGGCCGCCTTCCTCATCATTGACCCTCTCTGTGGACAAACTCCATGCTCCGTAGCCTTTATCAACATTTCCTCAAGGTCAGCTGGACTTGCAGTGTTGCCTGGCTTTTCCTGGTGCCCCAACCTGTAACTACCGGACGGGGGCGTCTCTGCAGGAGGCCTGGGCAGCGGATGGTGTGCGGGGGGCAGGGACCTGTGCGTGCAGCACTCGGGGAACGTCTGCCAACGTGAACACAGACCGAGCGGTGAGCGGCTTGAGTGTTTGTGGGTGCTGTGCTCACGGCCTCTCAGGGCAGCGGGAGCAGGTGTTCTCCTTTAAGGCCAGAGATTCCTTAGTGAGGCCCATGTGGCCCCTGTCACGGCCTCTCCATCCTGCCCTCGGGGGTGACAGCAGCCACAGCCGTACACAAACAGTGGGCCTGATCAGGGCCCACGGGGACCTCTTTACAAAGCAGTCAGTGGCCGGATCTGACCCGCACTGGGTGTGAGGCCAGAGCCTGGTGTGAATCCCAAAGGGAACACAGCCCTGACCGCCCCCCACCCCCCAGGGCCAGCAGCAGCGTAATCATCTGGGCCGAGCCTCTTGCACATTAAATTTAAACGCGCTCTGACTGCTAGGTCAGCATCTAGCTCTCGGGGTACTGGTTCATTTTTTCCTTAAGCAAGCAGTTCTGCTGCTAGGAATTTATCTTGAGCACATAAATCTGGGGCTTTCAGAAGGCTGTTTCTCACCTGAAAGTGGGGTGGGTGGGCCGCATAGTCAGGGTGCACCGCAGGCTGGACCTGGAAGGAAGGCGTGGACGTGCGTCGGGCTGGCAGTCAGGAGCAGACCTGGGAGCCGAGGACACGGGCCCTGATCCCGGCTCGTGTGCGCACAGCTGCGTCACGCGGGTCAAGCCGCTCAGCCTCCCTCTTCACGTGCCCCCTGCCTGTCCCAGTGGCACCCATGGGAGCCAGGCGCCGCGCTGCATGTCGTGTCTGGAGAACACAAGGCAGAGCCAGGGACAGCCCCCCTTCCAGGGTCCCAGCCCCGAGGACGCAGGGAGTTAGAGCCGGAGTGGCAGGCTGGTGGCTCTGTCCCAAGGGCAGAGCATCCCTGAAGCGCCCCTGAGCCATGGGCTCCTGCCAGTCCCCCCCCGGGGACCAGCAGCTCCGTGCCGGCCCTGGCCGGGCACCCCAGCAGTCCCCGCAGGGTCCCCGCGGCCCCGTGCTCTGGAAGAGAACTTAGAGAGCCTGTGGCTGTGACGGGCGGGGCCTGCTTCCGGCAGTAGCCTTCGGTTTTTAATGGACAGTGGAACGGGGTGGGGGGTGGGGACCGCCTCCTGAAAGCGTCTAACTCCCGAGAGTGCAGCGAGCTCGGAGACCAACAGAATGACCCGCAAGCCGTGGGAACTTCGGGGTCTGCGCTATTAGTGGGCCTTCTCTGTCCTCGCCTGTCCCACGGAGGCAAAAGAGGGTGCGGGTGGCTTGGGCTCCCCGGCCATCCACAAGCAGGCGCCCCCTCTCTTCCTGCTTTTATTGTTTTTCCTTCTGTAACACTTCGTCAGTAACGGTTCATGTAATGTTTTCACGGGATTTTTTAATGAAATTGTGTAAGTAGTAAGCAGGGGCCTTCAGTTAGAGTTTCAAAGAAAAAAATTTTACTGTACAAGAAGAAACAATTTAAGGTTAGAATTAAGTTCAGCTGGAAGAGCCAGAAAACTAAAACCTGGAATAAGATGGGTCCGTTTCTGTGTCACGTAAAGGTCCGAGGCGTGCATTGCAGAGACGCTGGACAGCTCTGCCCCAGGCCCGCAGGGGCGAGCTTCGCCCATGCACCAGGCCTATTGGGGGGCCTCTAGGGCATGGATGGGGTGGCCAGGCTCCAGGAGCCGGCAGAGAGAGGGGGCAGAGGGAGGGCCAGGCCTTCCCTGCACGCATACCGGAGATGTGAGCGGTGACCAGTGACCAGCCCCAGGGAAGTGTGCCACTCGCAGTGAAGGTCTGGTAGCCGGCGCTGTGCCCAGGTGCCGTGTGCGGTGTGGGAAGGTGCCCGGTGCTCTCCTCGGTGCTGCGGTGCATTTACCCATGCGGTGGATGAGCCTGGGGCCGCCCAGGAGCCAAGGCCGTCGATGTGCGCAGGTGGCAGTGACAGGGAGGAACAGCTCGCTCCAGGTGGGACCTGCCCCGCTCCCCCGGGCTCTGTCGCCTCAGAGGAGGCACCCGAGGGTCCGGGACTATCTCCGGCGTCGAAGCCCTGTAAACGGTACCGCGGGAAGTGCGGGGCAGAGGTGGGGCGGTCGCCAGGGGCCGGCCGCACTCTGCAGGTGCAACTTGCTGGAGGTCCTTGTCCTCCGTGGTTTGAAAGTCTGTTTGCAAAGATGAGAGCGGAGCTGGCCGTTGCCCGTGCGGCTCCCTCAGCGGGTGCCGGTGCGAGGGCCTGGCTGCCAGCGTCTGTTGCGTGGCTGTGACCTGAGCACCTTGGGAGCACGGGCGGGAGGTGTGTGCTGAGCCGCCGGAGGCCCAGGGTGCATTTGCTGCGGGCATGGGGCGGCTGGAGGGCCACTCAGAGGCCGTTTCCCGGGACCGCCGGATCGGGCTGCGTTTGTAGGCCTTCCTCCAGGGCCCGGTCCCCGTGAGCCTGCCGCCCACGGCAGGGCCCTGCAGAGGCCTTGCTGGTGTGGAGAACACAGGGGCGGGTAAGGGGGCCGCTCTGGGGGGAGCCAGGGGACCGGGTGTGCCTGCAAACCGATGTTGACTGTGGCTGCTTCCCCCCACAGCTGCCGGGCCGGAGGTACAGCCCTGGGTACAACGAGGATGTGGGCGACACGTGGATCTGGCTGAAGTGACGGTGCCTCCGCTGAGCTGCAGTCCGGTGACGAGGAAGCTCCAGGCTGCGGCGTCTTGGGACTCCTCGCGCTTTAAAATTGGGGGAGGGGGTAAATGATCAACAATCGCACCGTGGAAGACCCCGCTGTGTCATCAGGGGAGGAAGGGAGCATCTTCCACTTCGGAGTGTTTGGAACCTTCTGGCTTTATGTGGGCTGATTGGTGGTTACCGTTGGGCGAGGACCTGCCGGGCGACCAGACGGGGCTGGAAGGGTTTCACCTCCTCACCTTGTGCCCCTGTCGTGCAGGTTTGCACATTTCTTCTTCAGACCTTGACAAATAAAACGACTCTGTGACGCGTGTCTCCGTTAGAACCCTGCTTGCGCAAGGCCTGTCCCACACACGTGTCTCTGTCAGACCGCGGCTCGCGTGCACCCCTGCTCATTGACCAGTGCGCTCGCTCTCTGTCACGACGTCATTTAGTGCAACTGAGATGTGTGTTAAGATTAAAGCATCTATTCTGTTTGTTTTAACAATCAGAAAAGTAAGGAGGGAATACCACAAAATGGGAGAAATTACTGTAGATTTCTAGAACAGCGGGTTTGTTTTGGAAGCCCCTTTGGAAGTCGTGTGTGCTGAGCATTGTCACTGGGCTCGTAGCTCCGTCCCCGGAAGGGAGAGCTGGGCTTAGCAGTCGACGGGGTGAAACGCGAAAGCAAAGCAGTAGGCCTTCCCTGCCTGAGGGGCCAGCTCCTCGGCCGGAGAGCGGGCGGAGGAGGCCCCGTCCTCGTTTCCCGCCACTGACCGAGCACCGAGGACTCGGGGCCCGCCCTGCCGGCCCGCCGTGGCCAGCAGCCCGCCCAGGAGCCGGGCGGTGTGCAGCGCGCTCACTGAGGTGCGTTTTGACTGCAGAGCAGGAGCCCCTAGCCACGGGTGGCCCCGAGGTGAGGCGAGTGGGAATTGGGCGCAGCTCAAAATGCAGGTCCTCGGCTGCCCGGCCACGGTCCGGGAGCTCTGAACGCAGGGCCAGCGGTCCACGTTGGACCTACGAGAGCCGCTTCTCCCCGCGGGAGGCCCTGCTGGGTGGAGCTGGCCCGCCGCCCCGCCCCTCCCTCCTTTCTCCCCTCTCCTGTGCATTCTAAGAATTGAAAATAAAGCTTCCCAGCTGTTTTGAGTTGGAGTTCAGGTCTAAGAGGCCAGAGCTGCGCGTTTCCCTAAGGAACAGCAGCGTTAATGACTCCGTGAGTGAGCGGCCAGGCGGCAGGCCCGCCCGGGGTGCGGCCGGGTCGAGCGCCGCCCAAAGCCGTTAAGGAGGAAGGAAGAAGACGAGCCCCTTTGATTGTCTGGGCTGTTCTTGAGCCTGGGGAGGCGAGCCAGCTCCTCACTTCGCACCTCGGGGTCCTTAACAGTGGGGGGACCAGCAGCTGTGGGTCAGGCCTGCTTTTGAGGGACGGCCCGTCGGACACGTGCGGACCCAGGTGCAGGTGCCTCCTTCGAGCTTGTGCCCGAGCACCTTCCCCCGTGGACGCGCGGTTCATACTTTGTGCTGAGGCCATTTTGTCACTTCGTTTTTCGGTGTTTCTTTCCTGTGAGGGCTGGGCGGAGAAAAGCAGGTGAGCGCTGCCCAAGTCTCTTGAGTCGAAGCCCCAAAGCGCTGAGTGGGCGGCCTGGGCAGGACGGGGCTCGGCTCCCGGGACCGCTCTCCGCTCCTAAAGAAACCACGTGTTTGAATGTCCCATGTTGGGGTGCGTGCGGCTCGGAGGCTGGGCCCTGCCTGTGGTTTCCTGCCCCCCAGCCACGTGCCGACAGCCGCACGCCGACGGTCTCGGGAATTATGCGTCGAGCAGAAAGCACTCACTGTTTCTAAAGCTCCTTTTTGTCAGGTTAGGTGACCCAAAGTGTAAGTGTAAGAACACAGCTTCTTAGAGGGCATCACAGACCGTTCGCGACACCCACCTCGGTGGACGGCCAGTGGCTCACCCAGCCTCACCCCCGTTACCCCCGCTGCCGGCCGGTGACCGAGCTCGACCTGTCGTGCTGGCCAGTGTGCGGTCAGCATGGCAGGTGAGAGGCTTCCCCTCCAAGAGAGGTGTCCGCAAAGCTCCAGTGATGCTGCCATCACAAGCTCAAGTGTCGGGCTCTGTATGAACCGAATCGAAGGAAGTCTTGGGTCTCACCTGCCGGAGTCCGAGGGTCTGCGTTCGCAGTTACCCGTTTCGGGGTTGGGCGTCCCAGCAGCACATGTCCCAGCAGAGAGGCAGGGGCAGTCGCCTCCGCGAGAGGACACAGCCCATGCTACCCAACCCCCCGCCCTGGACGCAGGGCTGTGGGATTCAGGGTTTGACCGGTGGGTGGAGGGAGAGTGCAGGGATCATTGTCAGTGTGGGCTTGAGCAGCATTCGGTGAGGGGCCCCGTCCCAGGATCCAGTTGCACCGGGGGGCGGTGGTGGTGGGGGGGTGGCTGTCTGGAGGGAAATGAAGCCAGGACCCCAAGGCTGGAGTCTGGCAACGGTTCTCCGCCGTCCTGGCTTGGCTGTGCCGCATTACAGAGGAGGGTTCCTGTCCTCGGGGAGGGCTTGCCGCCCACCCCCCAACAGCCACTGTGGGCTCCACCAGGTCTCCCGCGTCGGGGACCCTGAAATCCGTAGGCCGCACGGCCACCCTCACCCCCTGAGGCTGGGTGGCCCTGTTTGCAGGGGCCCACATTGCCCTGGGGGCCAAGAACCTCGGGGCCTTCTCCCAGGAGGGCAGTGAAGGTCAGAGTTTTCTCATGAGCATGAAAATAAACTTCGCTTGCCTATACTGTTACCCGAGGAGGCTTGGGATTCGCAATTAAAAAATCGCCTTAATAAAGAGGGGCAGTGACGGCAGGCGTCCTGGGGGCTCTCGGCCCCGCACCTGCAGTTCCTGGAATCCGCTCTTCTCATGTTCCGGGGGCCGCCCCTAGCGACCACGCTAACATCCAGCTTTTAATTTTTAAAGAGGCGTTTTCCTCGGGCACGGTCCACAGTGATGAGCCCTCCCCAGGAGCGTTAGTGGCGCCGCCGGTCGCAGGCACGGCTGGCAGCCCTGGGTGGAGGGCAGCGTGCACACGGCGCAGCGGGCACCGCCGCCCTGCAGCTTTGGGGTCCCCGGGGGCCGCCATGGGGCGGGCATGTCCGCCAAGGGGTTGCAGGCCTGACCCCCAGGCGCGCCCACACCATGTCCCAGCGGAGGGAGGTGGGGGAGAGCAGCGGAGCATGGCCTTGAGGGCAAGTGACGGTGGACCTGGGACAGGGCGGATGGCGACATGGCCCGAGGACAGCAGCATTCACAGGTGGGCAGGTCCAGGGTGCTGCACTCAGGGAAGACGGGCGGGACCCTGTTAAGTTGTGGGTTTTCTGCCGTGGAGCGTGTGACAGAACACCCACCCCCCGCCCCGTTTGATCACCTGCCCGGGCTATGTTGTCTAGCTTATTGGGACATGCACGTGGACGGGGCTGCACGGGGGGCCATCCGCCAGGCGGGTTCTCGCACTGGACACCGCCCCTCCGACTCGGGCCCCCATGAGGAGGGGCACCTGTCTGAGCGTCACGCGCGGTGCTGAGCCCACAGCTCGCACGTGGGCTGTCGTCCTCAAGTCGGGGGGTTCGCTTTCATGTCATCGCTGTGAACACGCGGAGCGAGGCCCCGGCCCCCACCTGCCCTGCCAGACCCACGCACCCAGCCTTTTCCGTAGGGAGACAACCCTGCCATCCTCCCTCGTGACGCTGGCTCTCACGTGGCTCATCTTAGAGAAGTTGGCGCCCAAGCGTGATGAAGACACGAGGGCCCTCCTGGGGCTCAGCGTGCTGGCGCCGGCCATGGGCACCTCCCTGCAGCCAAGCCAGGCCCTCACTGGACACCTGGTCCCTCTCCCGCGTGCCGCATGCCCTCCTGTACCCATTCAGGCCCCTCAGAGGTGTCCCTCGCCAGGGTCCGGGGCCTCCTGCCCCTGAATCAGGGTTGTGGGTGCAGCTCCTCGTGCTGTGCCGCTGAGACTGGCCCTGGGAGGGCAGCGCGGACGTGCTGCTCCGTGCTGCTCCCCGCTGCCCGCTGTCCGCTCTGCAGCCCGCGGGGCCCTCCGGAGGTTTCCGAGGTGCCTGCACTCTGGGGTTTTTTGGCTTTGACGCCCCAACTGCCCTGTTCGGCAGGACCGCTGTGTGATGGGTGAAAAACGGGGCTTGGGCAGAGCTTTGCCTGAGGCCCCGCATCCCGGTGTGCGGTCAGTCCCTTACGTGGACCCGCGGAGACCGAGCCTGCAGCCAGCGGGGCTGTGGGGCGCGGGGGCCCCGGGACTGCGGTCGGCAGGGTCACCGCCCCCAGTGTGTGCGGGGGACCGTGTGACCACCCTGCTGAGTCCTGCCTGCCTACTGGAGGAGTAGGATCCGGGCTGGGAGGGGGCCGGGCATGACTCTGGCGTCTGGGCCTGGGGCCCTGCGAGGAGACCAGGTCCAGGCACACTGAGCAGCTGCTGGACGCTGGCGACGAGGGCTTCGTGGGAACATGTCCTGCTGTCTCCGGGGCAGCGGCCCCCACGCTGGGGGCTCCCATGAGACACATGCAGGGCTGCTGTCATCACCGTGTGAGGCACCCACTGTCACAGTCCCTGAGGGTGGCACAGCGGGGTGCCACCCTCCTCCACTGGCACCACCACACCCATCTCACCAGAGCGGGAGTGCTGGTGAGACACCAAAGCCCTTCACCATCCAGGATGGGCACGTGCGCCCCAGGGCCGCAGGGCGGCTGGCAGGTGGGAGCGGCCCACAGAGAGCACCGGGCCAATGTCAGAGCAGAGCTGGCTTTTCGTTCCGGTGTGGGATGACCACTTCAGTATCCCCTCCCAGGGCGTGTGACTCCCAGGGCCAGGCGTCCAGCGGGTCACGGGGCAGGACATCAGGCTCCCGCACAGCCGGGCACAGTCACTGCCCCGCTGTCCCAGGTCACGGGAACCTGGCCCGCGAGCTTCCTGCCTCCAAGAAACAGCAGCGCCCGTGGCCTCCCTCGGCCTGGCTGGTTGTCTGTGGCTGCACCTGTGGAAGGAGAGTGCGGCATCCGCCCCAGGAAACTCGCTCCGGGGTGGACGCCCCCGCCCATGCCGGGGTGGTTTAGGGGAGTCAGATTCCTTGGTTCTGGCGGACCGAGGTGCCCTGCCCCTGAGAGACTCCATTTAATGAGAGGCTCAGCCCTCTGCTCCCACCTGGCACCCTCAGCGGCCGGCGACGGCACGGGCTGTGTCGGCCAGGGCCCAGGTAACGTCAAGGGCTGCAGAACAGTGCCCAGAAATCTGGAAAACGTTGGACAAGGAGAGAAAATGGTCGATCAACCAAAACAGAGAGAGACACACAGTCTCAAGCCCCTGGGGAGAACCCAGAGGCTGCGGGAGAAGCGTGCGTCAGAAACACGTGGCCGGCGAAGACAGGGACAGGGCATGTCGTCCCCGGACACAGACTCAGTCCTCCGTCCAGGCCCCGGAAGGGACCGCACCCGGGTCCCCCCGTGCGAGCTCCATTTGGGAGCCGCCACCCTGGAGCCGCGATAGTGCTCGGCCTCGGTCTGAGCCACCACGTCGTCACTTAGATACAGCGGTGAGACCGCGGGGGACAGGTCATGGTCGCTCCATGCGAGAGGCACAAAGTGGCGTTTCTGATCAGTGGGAGGCACTCTTTAGACCACAGGGACAAAGATAGCCCATTTGCACTGTCTGGGAGTCTCATAGTAAGTGGCAGTTTAGTGACACTGCCCACGTGTACAAGTGCACATTTGTAACGCTGCCCAGAACGCCATAATCTTAGCGACTCTCCGTTTGAGATATTGTGTAATCACTTACACAATAGCAATAAAACCAAAAGAAACACGTCAAATTTGCTCTGGAAGGCAAACTTCTGGCTGTTTCTGGGCTATTTTAGTGAATTTATGAGCAATAACAGAGACAGTGTAATGACGCTGCTTACAAACAGGGCCAAGAGCGAGCGGCCAACAGGAGAGCCACCCAAACGCCCCACGGCCTCGGAGCGTCACCTGAGGGACAGTGTCGGGGGCTCGTCCTTTCAGGCCGTTGCTTCGTTTGCAGCAATAAAATTTAAAAAGATCAGGCAAAATTATTTCAGGAGTGAGCCCTCCTGCTGGGGTCCCGGGTCCTCAGAAGCTGCCTTCCTGGCCAGCCGGGCAGCTCGGAGCCACTCACGCGGGCGCCTTTGGGGGTGCGGGCGACAGGACTCCCTGGGTGTCCCCGTTGCACGCGGGGCCCGGGGAAGGACGGGCCTCCCCGGAGCTGCCCGAGCCCTGGGGCGGGCGGTGGCTCGGCCCGGCCCCTCTGCTGCGGCGGAAGCTGCCCCGGGCGGGGCTTCTCCCAGGTCTGCAGGGTCACCGGCTCCGTCACCTGCTTCAGTTGGTCTGGGCACACGGGGTCCTCTCCTTTGTCGGGAGTGTTAAACAGGACCTTACCTCGGCCCGTGACGTCAGCGCCTGTTGGACCCCCACCACGGGCGGTTGTCTGTCTTCTGCCAGGTGTGTGCCCAGGGGCTGGTCGCTGTCCCTCCGGGGTTCCGCTGCCCGTTCTGCTGCCGGAAAGGTGACGTGCTCCCCCGTGTCCTTTGGCCTCCCCCAGGGTGGCTTCGGGCTCCATGGAGGTGGCAGTACCCCTGAAGCCCCTCCCAGAGCCGCCCCACGCGGTCCCCGGGCAGCCGTCAGAGCACTCACCCCGTGGGCGAGAGAGACAGGATCCAATGCGTGACCTGAAGCCTGGGGACACTTGTGGCGATGCTGACAGGAGTCCCAGGGTCAGGCGGCCTTGCGATTCACCTGGCCGCTCCCCGAAGGACACTGGGGACCCAGGCTCCCTCCGCGGTCCGACTACGAAAGCTTCTCAGCCTCTTGCCTGCAGCGCGGCCGCCCCGCCGCGTGGAAGAGCTGCTGAGCACCCACCCTGCGGCATGACCCCGGCATCGGGTGTCCTGGCCTCTTCGGGAACCTGGTGCTGGACCTCTGGAGGGCCACTTACGAGCTGCCGCCCCCGCCCCCAGGCTAGAACCCACCCACCAAGGCCACGGAGGTTGGAAACCGTATGCCTGGTGCTCTGTCCCCAGCACACCTGCACCCTGGTGAGGAGGCCCGGCTCACGTGCCGAAGTGGCCTCACGTGACAGTGACCAAACCCTGGGGCAGCGGCTAAGCAGGCAGGCTGGGATCCCGTTGCCGATTCTCTGTTTTAGGCAAGAAGACCCGTTTGTGAGCCTCGCGCAGCAGGAGATGCCGCGCCATCAGCCCCGTGTCTGTCCAGTCGACTGCCTCTGTGGGGCCCTGAAAGACCCCCTTGGCCACCCCGAGCACTGTCGGAACAGAGACCTTGATGGACAAGGACAAAATGACCTGAACCAGAAGGGAGGCCTGTGCACAGGGACCTCGTCTGCGAAGGGGACATCAGGCTCGCCTGGACTTGTGATGTGGCGTCAGAGGGGGACCAGGAGCCCAGGTGGAATCAGAGAAGAGACCACGTCGGTTGTGAGAATGGGAACGTAAACAGGGCAGACTCTGATGGGAACGTTCTGGGTCCCCACTTGCTCGACGCCGCCCACCGTGAGCACTGGGGTGGGCTGATCCCTCTTGCCCTGCCCACGTGGCCGGCAGGGGCCCCACCTGCCAGGAGCGGCCTGCTCTTCAGCCAGACGGCAGGAAACGCCCGCTTGACGCTTTAATCAGTTTTCATGAGGATTCTATTTTATTTTTATTTTTTGGGGATGGTTGAGCTCATGGTGTGACAGACGTGGAATCTCTCCGTTCGGCAGCATGGCCAACGAGGAACGTCCACGCAAAACCCACGGCTGTCTCCACCCCGCAAAGACCAGCTACGGCTGTAACAGAAAAACAGGCCGTTGTCAGGATCCCTCCAAACATCTGGTCGCGGAAACAGGCCCACGGGCAGATGTGAGGAGTCCCAAACCTCGGCTGACAGCAAGGAGGGCCCGAGAGAATGGACGGCGCCGCCGGACGCGCAGGGAGGCTCCCTGTGGCGAGCACGCGCTCACCCTGCCAGTCCACGCGAGTCTCACGGAAACCCGGACACGCAGCCAGAGGGGAGGACCCACAGCTCGGCGGCGATTCCTACATCCAAGCAGAAGTGTCCACCCCGAACCATCTCAATGCAGAGAAGCACGACCTACAGGCTGTGAGGGCGCCGGGAGCGGTGCCGACCCGCCAGGCCCCCCACTGCCATGTGCTGGCCGGAGCGCCCCCAGACCCCCCGGCACCACGTCTGACAGGGAGGCCAGGAGGGCCCCGGCCACGGAGGACGGAGGGCTGGCGTCATTACTGCCCTCGGAGCCACAGCCGTCCCTCCCTGGGGACGCCTTCTCCACCCACCCAGGCCACTCGGGTCCTCGGCCGGGGTGCACACTGGAACCCCTGGGAGCTCCGAAACCTCTGGCCCAGGAGCACCCACCTAATGACTCTCGGGGGTGCAGCTGATCCCCGAGCCATCGGGGACAATACAGACAGCTCTCCAATCTCCCAGCTGAAGAGAATTCTCTGGAGTTATCCTAAAAATACAGATTCCTGGGCCCCCGGCCGGACTGGCCAGGTCTGGAGGCTTCGGGTGGGCAGCTCAGTGGTCAACCAGGGCCCACGTGCTCATGGGCGAGTCCAGGACATGCTGTCTCCACACCAGACACCCCCCACCCCACCCACATGCGCTGCCCCCACCTTCCTGGTCCTCACCGCTCGCTGCGGTCGGCCTGCCCGTGGGCGAGACCTGCCGCGTCCCCCTCGGAGCCCTGACCCGGCCGACGCACTCCTCTCTCGGCCGTGGCCTGAGCCGGTGTCTGCTGGATGAGCCAAGTTTGGGACGTGGAGCCTCCCGCATGGGGTGAGGGCGAGTTTGTATGAGGACACGCGTCACGCCTGTGAGTGTCGTCGCCTGGGCGTCAACAGAAATGGCACGCAACCCGCGCCCCTGAGCAAAGCGGCCGCCTCAGCTCTGTCTCCGGGACACGCGCGCTCAGAAGGAGGCCGGGGTCGCTCCGCAGGGGCTGGCCAGGAGGGGCCTCCCGGGGACAGCCTGGCCAGGGGGTCAGCGGCCCCAGGAGGAGGACGCCCCGGGGCATGTGCAGCAGGGAGGGGCCGTGTCCGCAGAGCGGTCTGGCCTAGAGGAGCCCATCTGCGTTTCCTGTGGGCCATTGGTCCTCTAACGGCTTCCACAGCTTCAGGCCAGCTGTCTGCGGCTCTGGGTGCTCACGGCTTCGGAACAAATTTACATTTTCACGGCATCAGCAGGAAAATAGGAAATGGCTTGAAAGACGGGGCGCGTAAAACAGTGCTTGGAGGCTCCCCAGCTCTGGACGAACGGTCTGGCCGCCCTTCAGAACCTCAGCTTTAAACGCGCTCAGGAATGTGTCCTGAGCTGAGAGATAAACAGCCTCTGAACAACTAGGCCAGCACTTCTGCCCGGCAAGCCCGGCTGGCTGACGCGGGGGGCCGGCCGGGCGGGGCGGAGGCAGCCCCAGCTGCTCTCGAACACGCGGGGCTCACCCTGCGGCCTCAGCAGCACCGCTGCCCTCGGACAGGTGCGCTGCTGTCGGGGAGCCCGGCACGCGCTGCGCCTGGGCCGGGAGCCAGGGGCCCGGCCAGGTGGGCTGCAGTCTGGTGCCCGCGGTGCCCCGCTGCCGAGGGCTTGCGCGTTGTGACCTGTCTGCTCCTATGACCTATCTGCTGGCAGGCTCCAGGATTTTCTGGGGAAGGGGGCTCTTTGGATGGCGCTTCTCTGGTTTTCTGTAGGATTAGGGGATTTTTGAGCTGGTGTTAAAGATACACTTACCCAGGCAGCACACGGCCCTGGAGCCGGTCCGCTGGCTCTCATGCAGCGAGAGTTAGGGGGGCCTGCATAGCTGGGGCCGAAGGAGACCCCGGATGAGAGATGTATTTAAGGCCCACCCTGCAAGCGTTGCTCCCACCTTTGAACTTGACCCTTCGGCCAGTGCCATGGGGTGGGACTGGCATCGCAGCCACGTCCCCTCTGAGACTGAGAGGGATGTCAGCTCAGGGCGGGGCAGCTGCTTGGGCAGCTCGGACCCAAGTCGGTGCAGGTAGCTAGAGATCAATCAAAGAGAAGGGGGCAAAACTACCTCGGCTTCATTAGGCTGGGAGCTACAGCTTCACACGCTCCAGGGGGCCACAGCAGCGCCCCACTGGGCACTGACGCCCTTCTGTGTCCCCATAAAGGCGGAGTGTCCGACCTGCGGCCGCCCTGGGCTGCACGCGGCCCAGGATGGCTGTGAATGCAGCCCGAGACAAAATCGTGAATGTACCTAAAATCTTTTTTTTGCTCATCAGTTTTCGTTAGTGTTTGTGTATTTAATGCATGGCTCAGAGACCCCAAAGGCCTGGATGCCCCTGCTGGGGAAGAAGCACCTCTTCTGGGAGGAGCCGGCCCTCAGTCCAGGGATTCCTCTGCTGGGCACACGTGCAGCAGGGGCCATGGTGGCCCCACACAGCTGCAGCGTCTGATCCGGGAGGGGGACCAGGTTGGTTAGGGGGAGGAGCCAGCACGGGCAATGAGCGGAGGGAGGCTGGCGGGGCGGTTGGTTAGTTTGAAAGCCCGAGACAACCGAGGTTAACAAAGGCCTCTCTGTGGCAGCCACGTGGGCGGCGCGGCAGCTGCAGGAGCCCTGCCACCCTGCGGGCCCCAAGCGCAGGGCCGGGCACAGCCACACAGCGCCAGCTGCAGGGCCGCTGGGGCCAGTGACTGGGCAGGACAGAACGTGGCCCTCCATCGGGGCATTCCCCACAGCACCATGGGCAGGGATGAGGCACCGGTAACCGGGGTGTGGCCTTTTATTTGCACCCCAGCGACTCTCACTGGCACACCCCGTGCTGCCACACACGGCCCTCAGGGAGGCTCTTCTTGCGAGGCCGGGGAAGGGCTCTGCTTCCCGCAGCCACACCTGAGGCTGGGCTCCATGTTAATGGGGGGTCTTGCTGCCAGGGATCCTTTCATCACCGGGCCACCCCTGCCACGGGCTGACTCCAGGGGCATGTGTCACTCTGAAGCCGCGGGCCTGGCCCACGCCCCCCAGTCCACTTAGAAGCTAATTCCAGTGCCTCCCAGGAGACTGCCAGTTCCCGTCGGAGCAGGAGCAGCCTTTGCCCATGGGCGCCTGTCTGCCCGGGTGCTACCGCAGCTCCTGTCCCCCAGCCTGCTCACCAGGACCGCCCGCCTGGGGTCTCGGGTGTGCCACGCACCCGTTTCTCCACCTTCCTACAGATCCACATGGCACAGGGGATGCAGGGGTATCCGGGAAAGGACAGCGAGTCCTCGAAAGAGCCCCTTGGGCCGTTTCCTGTCATTCGGGCTCCTGGTTCCGACCCGGGGGGTGTGGGCGCCGCTCGCATGCTCGTGCGCCGCGGCCGGAGCACAGCCAGGCGGGTCCTGCTCGGCGCAGCCAGTCACTGCACTGGCCGGGACTGTCCTCTTGCCAGTTCCCCGCCGTGCGCCCTCGGGCAGGTCTGACCATCAAGCTGACAGCCCCACAGCCCTCACCAGGCACAGCCACGGGTCACGCACCCTCTCTCACTGTTGCCTTATCTCAGGTTTTCAAATACTCGAAGATGCCCACACGCCCGAATTTCACTTCTGGGGACAAGTGTCCTCAGTTCTCCCATCTGGTCCTCATATGGCAGGGCTTCTGGGCCTCCTCCCTACCCGTCCCAGGTGCCCAGCCGTGGGAAGTCCGTGCTGGCTGCCCTGCTGCCCCAACGCAGAGCTGGACTGCACTGCTCAGCATCCTGTGCCAAGAACTACATTTCCCAGAATCCCATGCTGCTAGGGACCACAGTTCCCAGCATCCCGTGCTGTTAGGGACTACAGTCCCCAGCATCTCTTGCTGATAGGAACTACACTTCCCAGAATCCTGTGCTGTAAGGACTACACTTCCCAGCATCTCATGCGGTTAGTCGATGCACTTCTCAGTGTCTAGTGCCCTCGGGACTGCGGTGCCTCGCGTCCCGGCCAGTGCAAAGTGGGCAGCGCGTTGGACGTCCTGCGCCCCGGCCCCTGGGAGCCCCCATCTGCACTCCACCTCCATGCCCTTCTCCCGCCCTGGGACGGAGCCCCGGGAGCCCTGTCCCAAGCCGCGTGTCCCAGACGACGGACCCGTGTGGCCGGAGCCTCCGTCCCTGTCTAGGGCGTCATCGCAGCCCGTCGCCGCGGCGAGTGCGGTCCCACGGCCGGCAGACGGCCGGAAGCCAGCGGCTTGGCCCCCCACTCGCCGAGGCTGCCACGTCTGGTCCCTTGTCAACCTCCCGGCATCCCGTCGAAGGCCCCTCTGGGCCGTCGTGTTCCGGGGCCCACGGCCCTGCTGGCTGCGGCCAAGCCCACCCCCACGCGAGCCGCCCCAGAGCCGCGGGGAGCAGGTCTGACCCTACGGCCGCCGTGCGGCCCTGCCAACGGGTGCAGCTGCGCGGCACGGCGCGGGGCTCCAGGCGGTTGCGGCGGTCAGACCCGCCGAAGGGGCGGCCGCGGCTCGGGAGGTGGGGGGCCCCTCCGCAGGTCCAGCCCCGGGCCCTCGCGCACCCCGTGCCCCGTGCCCCCGCCTGCTTTTCCCGGAAGGAGCACGGTCCCCTCACTGGGCATCTCTGGCGCGAAGAGGGGTCGGGCCGCAGGGGGAGGAAGCCGCCCGCAGCCCCCCACTCGCAGAAAAGCAGAGTAACACGGCCGCCGTCCCCGCCCAGAACCTGAGCCCCGCTTGAACGCTGGTGACCTGGGGACACTTTTTATTTCCCGTCAAATGAAAATGAGAATTGTCTTGAGTGACGGATGATCCGACGGCCCTGCAAGGAATGAGGTGCAGCCCAGGCCCGAGGCAGAGCAGCGCGCCCAGGAGTCCTGGAGCTGGGCCATTCCCGGCCATCTGCCCGAGGCCCGGCTCCCCGCTGCCCTTGCCAGCTGCCTGAGGCGGGAGGACCGAGGGCCAGGCTTCCGGGGAGGCAGGTGGAGGGTACGGGGCTCCGGGGGCCACTTGAGGGTCCCCGGGGCTCTGCCCACCTGGGACCGTGGCCCCCTGTGTGGAAAGGGGCAGATGGATGCTATTCTAGGTCTCAGGCCGGCCCAGGCCCTGCAGCTTGGCCACGGCAGCTCCCCTGGGCCGAGCGTGAGACAGGACCAAAGCTGGGTGGGCACAGGGTGAGTTGCGGGGGTGGGAGTGGCAGGGACGTGACCTTGGCAAGGCTGGGCTCTGTGACACTTCCCCCAAGTGACTTTGCTGAGTCCCCAGATCTCCCGTTGACCCGTGAAGAGACCACGTCAGAGCTGGTGAGCAGCTTGTCCAAAGACACAGGGCCTGTGGGGGCGGGGCTGAGGGGAGGCCGTCAGGGCGAAGGGGCCCAAGAGGAGGCCTGAGACTGGCTGGGTCTCTGCAGACCAGGGCGGCGGAGTTCGGGTTTGGTTCTGTAAATGGGGGTGTGCCCGGTGGAGGCGTAGAAGGATCCTGGGAAACGGCCACGTGGTGTTGAGGACCCACCAGGATGGGACAGTGATGGGGCCTCCTGAGGTGGCGCATGCGAGGGGGGAATGTGGCGAGTGGACGAGCAACTCACCCATCCGTGTCCTGCCCAGCGAGGCCAGGGCCCCCGGCCCCCGGCCCCCATAGCTTCTCCCCCACACCTGCCCTGTTCACTCCTTGCCCCTTCCTTCCCCACACCAGCCTCCCCCACCCCAACCACCCAGGGAACCCAGACTGGGGTGGGTGCCGGGCAGTGGCTGTGGGGCGATGGGGAAGCCGTGGGAGCTGAGACCCAGGTCAGAGAGGCCTGCCGCACCCCGC
The DNA here is from genome assembly GCA_004026545.1 of Mormoops blainvillei. Classification (NCBI taxonomy): domain Eukaryota; kingdom Metazoa; phylum Chordata; class Mammalia; order Chiroptera; family Mormoopidae; genus Mormoops; species Mormoops blainvillei. The sequence continues at coordinate 126,877 of PVJD01002772.1, forward strand.
AGTGCTCCACCGTCCCCTCGGACTTCACTTGGAAAACACAGACCCCAAGAACAAGTTGTTGAGAATTTCCAGGCGATGACCACAGAGCAGCGACCCCCCAGCTCAGGGCCCCTCTGAGCTCGGTATAACTGAGGTCACTCCCCCTGGACAGAGGGCCCCTGCAAGTCTGTAAGTCACACCGTGACCCTCATCTGGTCAGGTCCCCAAAGTCTCCCTGTCTCCCCTCGGCCAGCGTCCACTCCCCTCCCTGGCTTTGCTTCTGTCTCGCGTGAATGCCCGGCCCCTCCCGGCCCAGCCCCCTCTGCCCCCCATCTGGGCCCTCTTCCCATCGCTGTCCCCAACACCCAGTGCCTCGGGGCCCCAGTCCTTCAGGGTTTGCCTGGAACGCCACCTCACCAGCACCTCCCGGAGGAACTAACACAGCAGCCACCCCCTCCCTGCACTGCCCCCCCGCCCCGTGCGTTTCCCTTCGTGACCTGTGTCAACGCTTGGCTTGGGGGGCACCCGTTTCTTTGTTCTCGTCTCCCCCTGCCGCCCTCCACCCCCGCCAGTCCCCACCTAGGACGTGAGATGCAGTTTTGTTCGCCCCTGCGATCTGATGCTTAGAAAATTGCCTGGTGCCCGATAAACCGCTGTCCGGCTGAGGAAGGGTGGGAAAGGCCTCTGACATGCACGTCGTCGTGACCCACCCTCACCCCGTCCCACCTGCCATGGGGCGGGAGACGGCCAGCCAAGCCCCAGACCCCGGCCCTGCCTCCACGACCCGCGTCTCCTGCATTTAGTCCTATTTTTGAACATTGAAATCCCCTTCGTTGCGTGTTTGCGACACACAGTAGGTCCGATGGGTTTTGACTGTGTTGCCACCCAGTCAAGGCTCCTCGGCGTGTCACATCTGCCCGCGGGCCTGGCCACCAACTCGCGGTCAGTTTCGCAACCGAGAGCTTCGTGGGATGGGAGCCGAAGCACCGGGGTGTCCGCGCTGTGGTCCGGCCTCGCCCTCAGCCCAAGGGTCTCAGGGGTCCCTCCTCCACGTCGCACGTGTCAGCATTGTCCCTCTTCATTGCTGAGTGGGACGGACCGTGGAACGGGCCACGCTTGTTCACACACGCACGCGTGGGAGGGCCCGGGGTGTGTTTCTGGGTCGGGTTCCCATGGTCGGCGTTCATGTCAGTTGGCATTTGCTCCCCTCTCTCCAGGGAAAACGCCTTGGGTGGGGCTGCGGGTTCGAGGAGCTTAGCCTCCCGGCTGCCACCGCACAGCGCCTCAGCTGGGGGGCGCCCCCCCAACAATGCATCCCCTTGCCGTCTGGCGGCTGCATGTCCTGGACCAAGGCCTGGGCGGAGCTCCAGACCCAGGAGCGGCATGGCCCCTGCCCTGTCGGCTTGTGTGTCTCTGTGTCCAGGTGTCCCCTTTTGTGAGGACACCGTCTTAACTAGCCACATCTGCAACGACCCTATTTCCCAATTAGCTCACGCGCTGGAGTTCCGGGAGTTAGGGGTTCATGAGGTGCTTTGGGGGAGGCAGGGGGTGGCGCAATTCAGCCCATAACAACTGAGCAGGTGAACTTGAACTCCACGAAACTCTGACCATCGTTCCTCATGAAGCGGCCTTTCTAGGCTTTGAGGCTCCTGTGCTCTGAGCGTGCCACCCTGGACCCCGCCTCGTCGTCATCTGTGGACCTTCTGACTGGCCCCTCCCCCACGTTCCCTGGGAACTTGGGGAGCTGGTTCCTCGTCCTTCCACCTGGACCCCTTCCAGGTGACATTCAGTCCCAAGTGGGTCGCACACGCACCACTTCAGCTCCAGATCCCTCAGCCTTCTCAGCGACATTGACCTTCACAGTTACGCAGCCAGGTGTACACGCTCACGGCCAGGGGCCCAGCCTTGGCCTCGCCCAGAACCGCAACCTCCCACCTTCCGGCTCCCTCGGTCCGTTACTCTCCGATGCCCGCTCTAGGACGTGGGCCAGAGGTCGACTCGTGAACCATTCAGGCTCCCTGGGGTGCAGGTAGCAAAACCCAGCCTCTGGGGTCGGCTCACGCCGCAGGCAACCCCGGATGGGCCGGCTCCGGGCGCGGCCGGAGCCACGGGCTCAGGGGCGGCGGGCGGCTCTGCTGACTTCTCCCACGGGCTCTCCCCCAGTTTCGGTCGACTGGCTTCTTCAAACAGGCGCCCCCCCGACTACCACGGCGGCCCCAAGTCTGGGTTCTTACAGCTCGTGATCTGGAAGAAAGAGAGAGGGTTTCTTTCTCACAGGGGCCGGATAGCAAATCCACAGAAGGGCTGTGAGAGGCGGTGCTTGACTCGGGACGGTCACCGGCGCGGGGGCGGCTGGCCCGTCGCTGCAGGTCCCTCCCGAGTCGCGCAGCCTTGGCTTCACCGTTTTGATCCAGGAGACGTGTCCACCCTGGGAGTTTTGGACTCCAAGTTCGTGAACCAACGCGTGAGTCAGATTTATGCCCACAGCTGTTGACATTTGTCAAGGAAGCATTTTCCGACACTAATCCCTTTAAGCCACTTTGGTTCTGGATCAGTCTTCTACGCGGCGCAGTCAACCAAATTGTTTCCATTTTTATTTTCCACGATGATTTGACTCATCCATTTTCGCAGGATTCCTGGCTTTTGTTTTTGACCCGTGTCTAATTTCAACAACTGCATCCTCTGCTCTAACGAGTGTTCTCCTGTGGCTGTTCTCCTGCGCGGCCGCACTTCTCGGACCGTCTGCACAGATCGAAATTTTGTCACGAATTTTAAATTATTCTGTCAATGAGCATTTGAATAAATGTAACGCGTATTTTTACCTACTGCCGGCTTCGTTTTCCGTTGATCATTTCCACCAGCTCTCCGTTTTCCTGGTTTGGTTTCAGGGTTTCCAATGCCAACGGCAACTTTTCATTCAGCTTTTCACCTACAACCACCTCACTGTACGTGGCTTCCATTTTCGGCAGCTTTATTTGGTGTCACTTCTATTGGCAGTTATTAATTTTTAATTGGACAAAAATCCAGTAATTTGTTTTTTCTCCGTTGGTGGTGACTCCGAGAGGAAGGAGGCTCCAGAGAGGGGGTCTGACACCGCCACTCGGCCGGGCCTCGCGGAGGGCGGAGGACGCTCGCACGGGAGGCGTTTGGCCTGGACGGCGGGGCTGTGCCGTGGGGTCGGGCGCTGGGAAACGGCAAGTATGGGCCCCTGGGGAGTCACGGCCAGCCCCGCCTGCCGTGTGGCTCGTCCCGGCCCTTCAGGAGTTCAAACTTCCTCTATGAACTGTGCAGAGGGTCTGCTCTTGGACAGAACAAACTGTTTACTGCGGCCAGAACGCCTGTGGATACGCCCTGAGGACAAAGCCACCCTGGGTGCCTCTGGAGCCGCCCTCCATGGTGTCTCTGGAGAAGCAGGGGCTGCTCCCAAAAGAAAAGTGATGGCAAAGAGTGGTTGGGAATGAAACGGCACCTCCCCTGGGCTTGTCCACCCACTTCTCCAGACCCCTCCTGCACCAGCCGCACGCTGGAGGCACATGCGAACGCACCCTCGGGCCCTCCCGCCGGGGCTGGTTGCAGGGGTGGCCCCGGGCCACAGACCACCCTCATAGTGTCCTCGCCCCTCGTCCCTCCGCCCCTCGGCGGTCCCCTCACTCTGGGCAGGCGCCCTGGCTCCCCACCTGCCTGAGCAGACAGCAGCCACCAGGTGAGATGCCTGCTCACCTTCCCGTAACGCACCCGGGGCCTGACGTGCACCCACCCCTCCTCCTGCGCTCCCCTTCTCCTTGTGGGGGCGCAGAGCTCCGTCCCCTCCCTGTGCCTCGGGACCTCATTAAAGGCCAGTGCCCCGCCCCCCGCGAGGCTCCCTCTAATGGCTCTCTCCGGGGGCTGCCCGCCCACCTCTGCTCTAACCCTTCCACCTTCCGGCTGGCCCCGCTCTGCCCGCCGTCTGCTCTGGGTCCCCGGATTCCGACCCCTGTAGGGCTGCGGCTTGGGGGAAAGGGGAGGTTAGGGCTTCTGTTCCGGATTCTCCTGTCTGTCCTGCACCCTGCCGCCCCACCCTACTCCACTCCTGCCGGAGGCCGCTTCTCACTCAGACGGCGGTGAGGACCCACCAGGGCTTCCGCCTCCGCCTTCCACGCTCGCCCAGACTGGCCGAGTCCCGAAGGTGGCCCCCACCTCCTTCTGGTCCCCTCACCCTCCACCGTCTGGAGGTGGGTGCTGGCCACAGCGGCAGCAGGCCCAGGGTGCGGGGGAGACCGGGCAGCATGGGGCGGGCCTGGCCTTGGCCTCGGGAGGGGAGGCAGAAGGGGGCTGGCCCACCTGTTCCAGCTGGCCGGCCTCCGGCTGCTCGAATTGTCCCTGGGTGCCGCTGGGCCCCGCGAGTCCGATGGGCCTCAGATCAGACCAGCGGGTGACCGAGCTGCCCCAGGCAGGTCAGCAGCCGGCTGCCTGGGTCCCATTGTCCCCTCCTCTGAGCCAGAACTGGGATCTGTGCTGGGGGCCAAGATTCAAGCCCCGCCGCCTCTGCCAGCCCCGTGACCCAGGAGGGCGGCCTTCACCACGCCCTGCACTGGGGCCAGAGGCAGCCGTGCCCGTGGGCCGGGCCTGGAGGAGGCCGGCCCCACCCCCAGCCTCTGCTGTGACTGTGCCTGTGTCCCAGGCCCTCGTCAGACCCTGGCTTGTGAAACCGTCGACCCACGTGTGCTTTCCTGAGCGCGATGTGCGACTGTGTGTGTTTTGTGCCCTCACAGCCAAGACCTGAAATTGAAGAGGCGCGAGGCAAAGACGCAGCCCGTCGCCCTCATCATGGCCGTGCCTGACCCCACGGCACGGCCCACCGTCCAGCCCAAACTCCTCCCGTGCGAGCGTCCTCCGCCCTCCGCGAGGCCCTGCCGAGTGCCGGCCTCAGACCCACTCCCTCGAGCCTCTTTCCTCTTGGGGTCACCACGAACCGAAGCCCCTCACTCGTCCCCAGAACCCTCCTTGCTCCTGTGGGTTTAGATTGTCACCCGCTGGGCTGGCACCACAGCTCCCGGTGGTCCCGGAGGCACCGCAACGCCCCTCTGGCTGGTTAGATAGCGACCCACAGGTGGGAGCCCGTTTGCCCCTCGGCGGAGACGCGGCTGAAGCCCCAGGATCCTGCGCTCAATGTGAAAATCCCCTGGAAAACTAGGAAGTGGCCATTTTACCGTGGGGACAACAACTGCGCGAAGGTGCAGAGAGATGCCAGCCAGACCGTCGCCCAGACGAGGACTGCCACTGAGGGGGCGCCCACACTGAGTCGTGGGGGAGGGGCACAGTGAGCCCACGGGAGAGGCAGCGTGAGCATGTACGGGCACAGGGTGAGGGTGAGTGTGACAGGGACCAGAGGGGAGCTCTGTCCTGGCACCAGGAACTCCAGCCCGAGCGGCCGTGGGCAGAACCCCACGCTAGGAAAAAGGCGTCAGAATGCCCAGGGTGGGGGCGGCGTTTGCTGCACGGTTCCTGTCACCGTTCCAGCGTGGACGTGGGAAAAGTCCTTGTCACGCGTTTGAGGATGGGCTTAAAAAGAGGCCTGTTACCCAGCTGGTGTCCCTCGCCTGGGACTTGATGCACAACTGACGCCTTCTGTCACTTGCGTCGGGGGGCGGCCGAGGGCCCTGGGCGCACCTGTGCCCGTCACGGCCCTGAGATGGCTTTGCCGCAGGCGGACGACGAGCTGCACCGCCACACGTGGGCGCCTGAGCCCGCGTCCGGGGGGAGGCGGGCCCGACCGCTTAGGCGCGCGGACACGTGCGCCCGCTCGCACGGGGGCCTTGCTTCCGCACGTGGGGCTTTGTGCCGTGCTGTGCTCTCGGGCTGGATTTTAAATTAGATTTTTTTATTATAACTGAAAGTGGAAAATAATATACCTCCGGAACGGTATTAGCTAACCCTTCCACAGTAATAAATCTGTGCTGATAGCTTGTTTTTGTGCTGCTCGTCGTCATGGCGACGGGCCGCATTAACTAGTAAGTTTGTTTTGAGAATTGTAGCACCCGTTTGCCAAATGTTCTCTCTCTGCTGCAAGGGCTTGGGCTCCATAGCCCCCTTTGCGGGGATTAACGTGGACTTCAGAGCCCTTCAGGCTCTTAAAACGTCAGAGCCTCTTCAGCAAACAGGACTTGAAAAGTCCCAGAAGAGGTGCCACCTGCCCACGTGCACCGGGCCACGGCACTCCAGCGGCGCTGCAGGAAAAGAGGCCGTGTGGCCAGGTCCCCGGTCCCGGGGGCCCCGTGGGTGGTGCCGGGCTGGTGCACAGACGACCCCTCCAACTATACCGTGGTTTTTCAAGCCAACTTGAAAGGAGAGGGTGGTGCTCTTTCACAGGAAAATCTTTTGGGATAAACAGCCGGGCATGTGGAGAAAGAAGCTCATATCTTATGCCTTTAAAGGTAAATCCATGCATATCCATCAAAGAATTTAACAGTTAAAAACCAAAATACTGATGTTTTAGAATGCAGCAATGCTGAAAGGCCCCCATCTCTAGGAACCGTAAGAGGAAACATGGGTGACCATGCCCAGGTGAGAGAGTAAAGCCGCCGTTTGAGGTCGACAGGCCACACTGGAGCCTGGGGGACAGTTTTCACGCCCCTGCCTATTCAGAGGTCAGGGCCTCTGTGAGTAAATTAGGAGACATCGTCCCAAGGAAAGAAGTGGCAAACGGAGGCGCTCAGGCAGCACTGGTCGGGAGGGGAGAGGAAGGAGAAGAGACGGACGCTAGGCCGGAGTGAGACCGGCCCCGCTGGGGTCGGAGGTGCCGCAGGGCGCCCCCAGCGGGTTGGAGGGTGTGATTAGTCAGAGTCGCCGGTAAACCACGTGCAAACGGGCATCGGGGCATCAGGTGTCTTGACATCCACGTCGTTGTCACAAAGGAGTCGATCACACGAGCTGGAATCGGGACGTGCAGACAGGTCCTTAGGGAATTATTTATAAAACAAAAGTGAAGAGAGAAAAACAAACCAACAAACCCTACAAGTGGTTCTCGCAGGAGAACCCTGACCAGCACGATGTGCCGGTGCCGAGCTCCTTCCGTAACACGTTGCTGACAAGAATAAACGGGGATGTCACAACAACGTGGCTGTCGTGACCCAGCTCATGTAAAATCCCAAGCTTGCATTTCGTGGACAAGAATTGGTTTCCTGTCACCCTGAAGCGCCGTCTCCCCGCCGGTGTGTTTGGGGAAGAAGGGGTCTCGTGACCTTTCCCGGTCCCCCCACATTTGCACCCTCCCTGGCGCCCGTGGGGTGCGCCTCCGTCTCGCGGTTCTGATTCGAGAGGAGGCCAGCTCTCTCTTAGTTTTCTGGATTGTTCGTTTTTTTTCACTTGGGTGTGTCTGGCGTCCACAGAAACAGGGAGTGAATGCTTGGAGATGAGCCCGAGCCGGGTGCCATGTTCCTCCCAGGCTGTGCCTTTGAGGGAGTCCAGCCACTCGGGGGGCCCTGGGGGGATTTGGAAGCTACGCCTGGCAGTGGGGAGCCACCAGCCTTGGGATCGCAGGACCTGTCCCCCGCTCCCCGGATCTGGCTTCCAAAGCCTCAGCATCCTTACCACCGCGTCACTGCCATCGCCCAGGATCCTCCGCAGCACCTGCAGGGCTACGATGGGCCATGGCCTTGCTGAGAGAGACGCCCCCCCCAGGAGGCATGGACGCTGGCTGCCAGCCTGGCACGGGGGCCCGGCGTCAGGGACAGCCCGGCCCAGAGGTGGCACCTTTCTGAGCTCCTTCCATCCACTGTGATGCAGAGGTGTTTGCTGTGGCTTCGCCTCTTCATCCTCCCCCTGCCGGCCCTACAAGGAGCCAGGATGGACGCTGCCGGGCCACAGCCGCCCCTGGGCGGAGGCTGGCTGCAGGGGTGGTCTGGGGCTGACAGTGGCGCCACCGTGCGGCCGCCATCCCCACTGCCTCTGGAGCCCGGCCTGGCCCTGGCCTCGGTCCTGTCCCTGCGGAGCTCTGTGGACCATGTGCCCAGCAGCTGAGTTCCCTGGGACACAGAGACAGGGAGCCCTGAGGCGTCAGGGAGCTCGGCCTCTGAGTAGCTGCCTGGCTGTCACAGCCTCCACAGACTTGACACCTGCCTCGCTGGCTCCGCCTCCCCTTGAGGGACAGAGGTGTGAGCGCCTCAGTCTCCCTGTGATGTGGCTGGAAACAGCGTCTGCCTGGACACAAGAAGGACCCCAAAGCTGAGAACCGTCTCAGTCCCTCGCAGACATTGCTCAGGAAGTCGCGATTTAAGAGGAAAGTTCTCCGGGCGGCACCTGCTCTGGGCCTCTGCTGGGGCGACGGGACCCCACCCTCCGCAGGCTGTGGGTTCAGGGGTCCCTCCTGGCCTGCGGGTGCTCAGAGCCCCGCAGGAAAGTCCGCTTCTGATGAGCCAGGCTGCGGAGCCCGTTTTAAGCAAAGGAGCAGTGACAACGAAGTAAAGGATAGCCTAGTTCAGGGACCCCGTGTCCTGGGAAGTTGGCCTCACGGGCCAGCTGCATCGACAAGCCCCTCAGAGGGTCACCTCCCCGCCCGCAACTCAGGGGGCCGGAAGGAGAAAGGAGCAGGACGCCGTCACCCCGCACGCTGGACCCTCAAACAACCCTCTGCAGCCACATGGGCCCGTCGCCTGTGCTGCTGCGTCCGTGGCGGGGACTCTGCAGACATGGGGCGCCGGCTGCATGCACTGATCTCCACCATTTCCTGCAAGGGACTGAGCACCGCAGACCGGAGGGGTGACGGGGGAGGCGGGCGCAGTGCGTGTGTCTCAGGACCAAAGGCCGCCGGCCGTGGGAACTGCGGGGCTGTCCCGTGCGACCCCAGGGTCGGGGCGCAGGTAGGGGAAGGCCGAGAGGAGGGGGGCCGGAGCCCCCCACCTCGGTGGTCCTTCTGTTCTGCCCCGTGCGCACCCTCGCCAGGGAGCCCCCGGGGCCGTGGGCAGCCATTTAAGTGCTGCCCTATCACGGCAGCTCCACACCACCAGGCAGACGGTGGCCCTGGGCTGGGGCACTGGCCTTGCACGCAGGAGGAAATCCACGTAGGGCTTTCAACATCCCCAAACTTAAGTTGTCCCTTAGTATCCGAGGGGGTTGGTTCCAGGACCCCCACCCTGTTCCTGCAGATACCAAACGTTCTCAATTCCTTTCCGAGGCTTAACATGCTGCCCTCGGCTGCTTCGCGGCAGAAGGCGGGGAAGGGTGTCTGCTCGTTTTCTACGAGAGGGAACTGGGGCCCAGGCAGGTTAAGTGTGGCTGTGCCGTCCCAGCTGCCCGCCCGCCCCCCACGGCCCCACCTCATCGGCGGGGTGGGAAGCGCAGTCCCACGCGGCACCGCGATTCGGCAGGAACCCTCACCCAGACACAGGGTAACATGTCGTCCCAACCCGGCACAGAAACGTGGCCGCTCCGCCAGCCTCAGGGCTCCGTGCCTGAGCCCAGGGGCTTGGGGGCTTGGTGGTCCCCGGGGCCTCCGTGAAAGCCCATCTCTTTGGGAAAACGTGCGAATCCTATGCTCTCTTCCTTGACTTCCAGGGGCTAGGGACTGGTCGAGAGGGGGGCTTGTTCTCTTCATGGGAAAGGAAGTAAACCGATTGAGGACTTCGACGGCCTGAGACCACATGAGCAAGTGCCGCTCGCCCCAGGGAGCCCCTCAGAGCCCCGGGGAGCCCCTCAGAGTGAACCGTTTCCTCAGGAAGCTCAGGGAACCAACCGGAGAGGCAACGAAGCAAAGATCTGATGACAGGAGTCTCAGTAATACCTTTTATCCCTGGGGCAGTTTTAACTTTTTATTACGTAAAATTTCAATTGCATACCAAACGCACAGAGCACTGTGACTACCCTCGTGTCCCCAGCACCCAGCCTCAGGTGACGGCCTGTACCCCCACGGTTTTTCCTTTTTAATCTAAAGTCCCTCCACCTCCCCCCCTCCCTTTATTTAGAAGCAAATCCAAGACATCAAAAAACGCCTTCTCGTAATGTCTCCGCATGTATCTGTGAGAGACGAGACCCTTTTAAAGGCAGGATGATAGCTTTGTGGTTGTGTAAAAAAAACTCCTCGGCATCATCAGATACTGAGTCAGTGTCCAAGTTTTAGCCGGCCCCTCAAAGTCAGTCTGATCGTTCTTACATTTTGTGTTCGAATCAGAACCTCTGTGAGGTTTGCACAGTGACTGGTTGGTATTTTTCGTCTTTTTCACATATTTCTCCTTTGCAGATTTCCGTGAAGGAAGCCTACCTGGCATGTCTCGTTTTGTGCAGTCGGCGTCACGGTTCCAGTTGAGAAGGACAGTCAAGGGCATCTGGGTCCAGTGAACTCTCCTGGGTTTTTGATAAACGTGGTTTCTTGGGACTTTTCGCAGGCGTCGTGCAGAAGGGGAATCCGGGGTGTGGGCACACCAGTCCCCGGTCGCTGGTTCCAGCTCCCGTCTCAGCCCTCTGTGAGGGTCCGAAGGGCGGGTTCAGATGCACCCCCTGCTTCTCGGAAGGACTTGTGATTGTGGGGAGAGACAGGAGCACGGAGCCCCGACGGGGGGCCAGGGAGGCGCGGCAGGACATCAGCCGCCGCGGTTCATGTCACGGCCTGAGCACCAGCTGTGGGCCAGGGATCCGGTTTTGTCCTTTAAATGGATTATCACTTGCATTTATTGTTCTCCTTCTCAAGTAGAACAAAATGATGGAATCAAAAAGTATCTTTAAACGCCACAGAGCATCCTGCGCTCCTCCTGACACCCAGGAAGGGGCCACTCGCACTGGACCTCCAGTGCCTTCCGATTAGGAGCCCCCCAGCCGCAGCCGGCCTGCGCCGGCATCGGCAGTCAGCTGGCCCCCCAGCTCGGGGGGAGGGACGGAGGCTCGGAGCTCATTTCATCGTCCGCCTGAGCCAACGCAGGCATCAAAGGGCCCAAGGGAAGACGCCCCTTCCCATAACGGTGAACTGCATTCACCATTAGCCCCCGGGAATCATTTCTAAAAATCTGGACAAGAGGCCTTTTAAAAATCAGTGTAAAGGCACCAGAGAGCAGCCAAGGTGAAGAGTAACTGAAGGTCAAGACCCTGGAGATAAGGAAACACAACGGCGCCCCTTCCTGCAGAGTCGCTCACTGGACTCGGCCTGAAAGACATCGACTGAGCGGAAGGCCCCGTGGGGAGGCTGGCGCCCCAGGGACCCCAGGCGGCTGGGACACCACGTGGTGTGGAGTGGCGAGCCATGTCCCTCCGTCCCCCATCGTCGCCGATCAGGCAGAATTCCCGTCCGATGGAAGTCAGGGGAAGGCCTGCTCCCCGACACCAGGGGCAGGCGGGGCCTGGGCTGCCACTCCCTGTCCCTTCGGGGGCGGGGGGTTCGACAGGTGTGTTCACTCTGCAAAATGTCCCACGGGCCACACTCTTCTGATGCCACACTTTTCAACCTGGAAGTTCAACTTCAATCAAAGAGCGAATTTAAAAATAATGAAAGAGGTCAAGGCCGTTTGGGGGCTGGCGCAGGGATCCTAGGAGACCGATGGTTCAGAGCTCGGTCAAGGTGGAATCACCGAGGAAAGGTGGCCATCTGAGCAGCTGCCTAACTTACAAGCCCCGCGCGGGGCGAGCAGCTGACGGACAGACGGACAGATGGGCGGATGGGGAGGCCTGGTGTTACAATAACACTGCCTGGGTCCCGGGGGCGGGGTGGCTGCAGACCCCCACAGCCTTCACCGAGGCCTGGCCAGCGAATGCGCTCCCAGCTGCAGGCTGCAATCTGGACTGTGGGCCGCTTCTGGAATATTCCAGGTGGTGCATGTGGACAGGGCGGGGCTGAAAACAGGGGTCTCCCATGGCCGCCTGTCCACATCCCCAACCCCGCCCCCACCTGAGGGCACGCAACCACCCTCAGCTGGGTTTTTCTCTCCCTGAGGGGAACAAGATGGCACTTCTGTAAAGAAATGAGATGAACTGCTTGGGGCGCAGTGCCTGGCATTTAGTACTTGCTGGGTGAAGGAGAGGCCCAAAGGAGCCGTGTGGCTCTCAGAGTCACCAAGCGCTGTCCCTGCGGTCCTCATCTGGCACCAACCAGACCTGCCCCCAGCAGGTCCTGCCCTTGCCTCCTCCCTCCCAATGCACGGGTCCTGGGGTCCAGTCATGTTTCAGAGCCTGCAAATGATGGGAAAAGACCTGGAGAAATAAAGACTGTCTGGCCCGGGGGGACGGGGACCAGGCAGGGAGCGGAAGAGACTCGAAGAGAGGGTGCTACCGGGAACGGCGCGGGGTGCAGAGGGGGCCCCTCAGACCCTAAAGCAGAACAGCCAGCCTCGCAGCAGAAATCTCGGTGGGAAAGCGGAGGAAACGCCCCAGGAAGCGGGGCAAGAGGACGAGGAGGACTGGGAGGCCCGGGACGGCTGTCTTCTCCTGCCAGGGACAGACACACGGGCTGCCTGCCGTGCGCTCGGCTGGGAGAGCCCGGGCCGGGGGCCGGGTGCGCTGCCCCCGCCCACCCAACCCCCCCCTCCCCGCCCCGGAGTCACTGCGGGTCCGCCCAGGGCCCTGCCGGCGCTCTGCTCTTGTGCCTGCTCTGTCCTGGGAACACCTTGTCCCGTCTCCTGGGAGGGTGGCTGACGCGCAACTGGGTCTCCCGGCCGCGCTACCTGTTCTGAGCCCTGAAGCTGCGGCGCTGAACCTCAGAGAGGCCACGACTGGGTGCGAGCCGACCGTCAGTGGCGGAGACGCAGTGGGCCCTCAGGTGGCCAGCGGCCTCCCCAGTGCCCAGCGACAGCCCCCTCGCTGGGCGCCCCTTAGAGAGGAGCCCCTCCGTCCAGGCCCATGTGACAGCCCGAGGGCCTGTTCACGGTGCAAGTTCAGAGACCCGTGGCCCACAGGCCACTCCCCACCGTCCGGGGAGATTCCGTGCCCCATCCTTCAGGACTTTACTAGGACACTTAATCTGAGCTGAACCCCCACCCGATCAGCCACGGTGCAATGGAGAGCGTCCTCCCGACCCGAAGAGCCCTGTGCCGCGGTGAACGGGGCGGCGGGAGCCCAGTGGTGGTTAGGACAGAAGGACACCGAACGGCCGCAGAAGTGTTGCCGTTCCGCCCCGCCCAATCCCCCCCACCCCGTTGTTGTGGCCTCGGAGGGGTTCTGATGAATTAACAAGGCTAATGTTTCCAGTGCAGAAAGTTCAGTCTCCCCCGTGTGGGGTTCCTTCCCACTGCCTTCTAACGTCGCCGACCGGGGGCTCCGTATGAGGGGTGACCTTCTCCCTGGCTCCCCATGAGGGAAAGACATGGCCGATGTCTCGGGTTTATTGACGCAGCACCTAGTTCGGGACGGCGCTTGGGGTTTTGAGCGAAGAGGTGCCCAATCGCGCCGGGCCCTGCTGGGCAGCCTGTGCCGGGCCGGCCGGGGCTGCTGGCCCCGCGGTCCTCGCCAGCCGCTGAGGACCTCTCCCTCCCTCACAGGGTGACACCACGTCTGAGTAAGCGCCGACCCCTGCTCTCCGAGGGCAGGGCCCACCCTCCGCTCCTGGGCTGGCCAGGAGGACAGGAGGGCCCGGATGCTGCATGGCCCAAGAGTGCTGTCCATTCACACCCGAGGGAAACTGAGGTCGGGAGGCCTGAGGCGCGGGGTCTCGCCAGAGGTGGGTCCTGGGTCTAGAAGCAGGGTGCCCTCCGTTCACCTGGCCGGCGCCGTCCTCCTCCTCTGGGGGGGCTGAGCCGCAAGGCAGCCGGGCCTCAGGTGGCCCCCAGATGGCCCCCGAGCTCCAGTGCTGTGGGTGGCACGCCCCACACGTGCGTCATCCACGTTGGCTCTGCGGCCACTCCCTCTGAAGGTCCCCTGCGCCAGGTCAGCCTGTTGTCCCACCCGGATGACAGCATCGCCTCCCGTCTCCCCAGCTCCGCAGGGAGGCAGACTCGTTTCCCAGTTGGGGCGTGGGCTCGCGGAGGGTGGATAGCACATCGTCACCCCCGGAGGCGACCTCTGGTCCACATGAGGGTCCCATGCAGCTGCGGTGAGGTGACCTCAGAATGCGACCTTGTTTGAAAACAGGATCTTTGCGGATGTAATTAGCTAAAGCTTCTTGAGATGAGATCATCCTGGATGAGGGCTGGGCCCTGGATCGGAGGCCCTGTGTCCTTAAGACGAGAGGTGAGACCACGAGGAGGAGGTGACGAGGGGACCGAGGGAGGCCGTGCCGCCTGTGGCCCCAGGCGCCAGGGGGGCGACCGGGACGAGGTCCAGGCCCCACTGAGACCCCGGCAGTGGGAACCCAGCAGCAGCTGGCTGGGCGCCTGCGGGCGGGGGGCTCCGTGTGCTCCACCGCCCAGGCACACGAGCTCCTGGGGAGGGTGCTGCTGACGTCCGCTGACCAAGGGGACAGACTCCAGGAGGGTGTTGGCCTCACCAAAGTGTTCTCGGGGACGTGAGACCCGGGGAAACAGCCACCGAGGGCGGCAGCTGGGAGGGTACCTGGGGGGCACCACAGTCATGGTCTCTGCCTGCTCAGCAGTGTCCCCGCCCAGCCAGAGCCTCAGTGCCACGTCTGCTGCCCGTGCAGCCCCCACTGCCCTCTGTCCCCTGCGTCTGCCACGGGAAGCTCCAGTGTCGAAACGGTGTGTCAGAATTGCGGCTCTGCTGGGACTTGCCGTCTCAGCAAAACTGCTGAGTGTTCACTGTCCTCGGGGCCGCCAAGCGGGTGGGGAGCCCTGGGCCCGGGCGCCTGGCTCCCTGAGCACCGTCGCTGGGCCTCCCAGGCAGCCAGAGACCCCAGGGGGCCGGAGCAGCAGCAGGGAGAGTGCTGCCCGCTGTGTCCCAGCCACTGCTCCTTCAGGGATGTTGGGAAATGCCCAGGGTGGCTGGTCACTCAAGGCCATGTCAGCCCAGGGCCCCATCCTGCAAAGCCCCAGGCTTCACCCAGGGCCACAGTATCTCGAGCCCACCTCCCAGCCCCGGGGGCTAAGGCGCCTTCAGGAGTGGACAGGATGGGGCATGAATGCTGGAGGGGGACCAACCAGCTGTCCAATGGGGCGATTTTATCATGGCGTCGGGTGAAGCTGCGGTCTGGCGGCTGGGGCTCTCGAGCAAGACCCAGGCAGCGTCCCTTGGCAGGTGAGCGCGGCGGGAAAACTATTCCCCTGCCACACACGTGCACTGTGAAGATTCAGGGACAAATCTTCCTGGGAGGCCACAATTCATTGGTTCCGATTTGTTTCCAAACCTCCCACTCCCCCCAGATAGTATCTGATTGGTGGGGCTTTTTGTTCTTTGGCTTTGGCTAAATTTGAAACCAACCGGCATGGTGTTGTGGGTTGCACTTCTGGGGTGACTGGAGGTGGGACAGGCAGCGTGAGCCCCGGTCGGCCCCCAGCTCCGACCCGGAGGAGGGGGGAGCTCCTTCGCCGTACATAGCATTTCCCGTGAATTCAAATCTGTGTTTCTCCAGAGAGTGCCAAGAAAATGTCCCCTACGGCAGTTGTCTTTCTCATCCTTTGATCGAACTGGCTGCCCCCAGCAGATGAGACTGTGGGGACAGACGGGGACATTTCGGGGGAGGCTCACTCGGGGAGGCTGGTGCGGACGCGCACGGAGAGGGGAAGGCAGGGCGGGGGCCCGGCATGCAGGCCGGGCTCAGCCGCAGCACAGCTCCGGGGAAAGTAGCCCCGCGCCACGCCGCCTCCCGCGGGGGCCGCTGCCTCTCCGGACGCGCTGAGCGTCTCCCGTCGCACGCCATCCCCTTTGCCGTCAGTGTGGCGCGGAGCTGGACCCCGCTCTTCCCTGCAGTGGCTCACGGAACAAAAGGTTTGCGAGCGTGCGCGGTGCCCAGGGCGTCGCGCGGGGTCAGGGGTGAGCAGGTGGACCCGAGGCAGCCCTGCCCCGGTGTCTGCCCTAGAGCAGCAGAGTCCGCGTTCACACGAGCCCATCCACGCTGCTCGCATCAGTTCTGCTCCTAAGCACCCCAAACTGGAAGACACCCAGACACCTGTGTCCCTTAGCGGTTGACCAGCTGTCACGAGCACAGGCCCGTGATACGGTCTTTCCCGTAAGTCAGTGGGGTAGCTGCTCCGCCCGCTGCCTGCGGAGCAGCCCGGCAGCAAGGGCTGGACGCGAGGCCCCCACGGTCACTGTGCTCTTCACTCAGCTCTTACTGAAGGCGGGTTCACTCCGAGGAGGACGTCAGTATGCCTTAATGTCCTACTCACACCATGACAATCTAAGAGGAATCTCTCTCTCTCTCTCTCTCTCTCACACACACACACACACACACACACACACACACACACACAGCAGTCGATGGCGGATGACGAACCTGTGTCCCGGAGTCTCAGCCTGGGGGTCCTGCAAGGAAGGACCTCCAGAGCCAGGTGGGCAGCAGGGTGGGCAATGCCCTCGGTCCAGCAGGGCTGAGCCTCCGGTGCCCGGTGCCGAGGGAGGTCAGCGTGGCGTGGAGCAGCGCTCTGGGGGCTGGAGCTTGGCTGTCTCCGCTGTGGTCTGGAGCCTGCCTCAGTTGTACCTTGACCGGGGTGGGTTCCACCCTCTGGGCCTCTCGATGAGTGTCTCGGCACCCCTGAGGGCAGGTGGGGGACCCGCCCAGGAGCCTGTCTGTGGGTGGTCCCGCTCTGCAGTCCTGTGTGCAGACATCTTGGCTGTGTCTCCTGGCCAGGCGGGTCTGCCCTGACTTAGGCAGTTTCCCTCTTGAACCAAAGTGTCACGGCCGACTGGCAGCCCTCTTGGTTGACCCGAGTGACTCCCCTTTGTTTCAGACACTTTATGCTACCTTGACTGGACCGACACCATTTTATCGGCCCTGCTCTCCCCACCGGTCAAGCACATGGGGGTGCGCCCATGTCACGGAACGCCGCTCGGCAGTGACGACAGAGGCTCGCGGCCACCGGCGGGTCTCTGAGGCGTCGTGCTCCCGTGCGGGGTGTCAGGCTTGGTGGGTCGCGCTGCGGATCTAAAAGCCGGGGGCACGCTGAGAGGTGACCGCAGGTGGCCATGGGCTCTGGATACCTCTGCGGCTGATGCTTCCTTTCGGGCTTCAGCAGCCCGGACTCTTGGTCGCCCTCCCTGGGAGCGAGCCCCGAGGGCAGCCCAGGGAGCAGATGGGTGGGTAGCCAGCAGGGACGCGGCCGTGATGACAGGCCTCAGGGCAGGGACACCGGCACAGACCCTGGGGGGGTTAGGGCCCTTGGAGCAGCTATTTTCATGGCAGGTGCCCCAGGGGACATGGTGGCTCTAATTTTAGAGCGTGGTTGTCATGGCAACCAGATGGGGGTGGGTCCAACAGAGTGACTGCTCGCTCAGGGCTGCCCCGTGGACTGGAGCCCTCCTCGCCTGGGAAAGCACTGAGGATGGGATTGCAGCTGGGACGAGAGGGCGGTTCTCCCCGGGCCCCAGGGGGCGCGTGAGGATCAGAGGCCCTGAGAGTCTGGGCCGAGGCCCAGACGCCCCCGCTCTGAACGGAGACCACAAGTGTAGAGGCCCCGTGACTGCAGGGCCAGCAGCCCAGGCTGGGGTGACAGGGGCACCTTCCCCGGTCCCCTGCTCTGGGCACCAAATGTGAGCGCTGTCTGCAGGGCAGGAATGGCACCAGCTCCCGCCCCCTGGGGCCCTGGGCAGAGCCTGTGCCCGGGAGCCCCAGGTGCCTCTCCACGAGCGGCCGCACCTTGTCTGCCACGCGATGACAGTGCAGGGTGATGGACGCACGTTCAGCGCGGCCCTGCCCTGGGCCTGGTGCTCCCCGCAGAGGAAGACCCGCGCACAGAGCCTTGCTTGGGCCTCCCGGGGGACCACCGCCGCCACAGAGGTGGTGAGGGCTGAGGTCCTTCGGGGGCTCTCGGGGTGAATCCATGGCTTCATCTTTTTCAGCTTCTAGAAGCTCCCTACATTCCTTGGCTTGTGGCCCCTTCTCCAGTCTTGAAGTCCAGCAACGCGGCATCGACCCGTCTGTGGTTATGCCTCTCTGACTACAGCCGGGAAAGGCCCGCTCTCTGATGAGGGCAGGCGGCTATGTTCACAGGCCCTTAGACTCCTAATATCTCTCAAAGTATTGAGAAGACAGCATAATCATAACCCTGGGCATGTCTTCCGCCATCCTTCCACCCACTCTTCCATCCATCTGTCCTTCCACCCACCCATCCACCTGTCTCCCTATATATTCACCTACCCTTCCACTCACCCACCAATCCTCCCATTTATCCACCATCCCCCATACCCACCCACCCATCATCCGCCCATCCATCCAGGGTCCTAGCACAAGGGGTGTGTCGACCCGAAAGGTGTCGTGGCCAAGGACAGATGGCCTCGCCACAGCTGGACTGGAGGGAATGCCAGGAGTCCCCCCAGGAGAGCCACCGGAGGCCTTCCCACAGCCGCCCTGAGTGGGAGGCCTCAGGGCCTTCCTCAGTGGAGGGCTCCTGCAGAGACCCGAAACCCTTGGTCCCCAGAAGGCCACCTCAGGACATCCTCCTATGCGCAGAGGCCACTGCCAGGTGCGCAGCTGGGACCCCGGTAGAGCCGAGACGGGCTCCCCAAGGGCCACCGGGGCTGGCCGCGGCCTCCTTGCTTCCACTGCCCGGGGTGGGGGTGGGGTAAGGGCCGACCCTGGACAGAGACTGAGGCCTGCTGACCATCTGGGTTGGACTGTCCTCACGGTCAGCCCTGGAGTCTGCGGGCCAGCTGGGGTTCCCCCCGACCCTCAGCGTACGCACGTGCAAGTCCAAGGAGAACACCTGGGAGCCGTCCCCCACTGCGCGGCTGTGCCCCCGACATGCCCCTGCTCTGCTTCCAGCCCCACATAACAGTCCAGGGCGACCTGGGGGCCAGGGTCTTGGGACCCGAGGAGGGAGGGTCTCCGAGGTGCCCCGGCCCAGTCCTGTTGACGGGCGGGGCACCTGAAGTGAGCGTCCTGGGCTCTCCGCCCTCTGCCCTGAGGTGCCCAGCCCGCCATGCTCAGCCACCAGTCCAGAGGCGCCCTGCCCTTCCCGCCTGCCCATGCCGCGGCTACCCTGGGGTCAGAAGGCAGAAGCCCGCAAGCTGGGCCGGGCAGGGCTTCTCTCTCTCTCTGGAGATGACCCAAGCCGTCGGCCTGGGCAGAGGTGGCTGGTTATAAACAGGCCATCAGTTCCCCCGTCAGGAGGTGGCCACCTCTGTGCAGCGGTGCAGACGTTAAAGGGGAAGCCAAAAAGCAGAGCCCAGCACGATGCTGAGTGACTGCGGGCCCCCTAGCGCTTGCCTGTTCAGCTGCCCGCAGCTCACAAACCACAGGCTGTGGGGGGGCGAGGCACCTCCCCGTCACTTCACTGCCACCACGTCCCCGAAGCTATCGAACGAGGCAGGAATGACTGGGGGGCGACTCACTGCGCTTGCGTGGTGGGAAGGGGGGCCGTTCCCCAACTGCGGGCAGGCTTCGTGCTGGGTCCTCGACGCCTCACTGACCGGGGGCCCCACGTAGGACGCAGGCGACGGTCCATGCAGCCACCCAGAGAAAGCGCTGGGTTACCGCCCTTGGGACTGGCTCAGGGCAGGCCCCAGGTCCCTAGAGGGCCCTGCTGGGGGTGGGGAGCCGTGATCTAATGTGCACCCTGCCCGCCCCTCTGGTGCCCAGTTCCCAGTCCTCCTCAGTCCACCTGTTTCCGAACCTGAGTCACTTTGGGGTAACTGAGAACCTCTCCCTTGGGAGGCGCCCTGCCGCCCTGCCTGAGGCACTATCCCAGCCGTTGGCCTGGGGATGAGCCATGGACCCGGGGCCTCCTGCCGGCTCCCTGGTCTCCGCCCGCCTCCACCTCTGCTGGGGAAGGGGCACGGGGCGCCCATGCCCGGAGTGGGCGGGCACGGACGCGCAGATCCAGCCGTGCCTGGGAGCTGCCCAGGAACAGCGGCCGGCCTCCACGGGGGTTTCCTGAGCTCCTCCAGCAGGCCGAGCCGACAAGACACTGAGACGAGGACAGGGCCGTCAGGACCTCCAGCCCAGCCCCCGCACCACGAGACTCCTACGGGCGGGTGGCAGACACCAATTAGCCTCACCTCTCCGTGGCTCCTTTGAACCAAGTCCCCCTGGGGCAAACACCTGCGAAGCCCACCTGGCTCCTGGGAAAGGGACTCCCTGCCGAGCCAAGCCTGGGCTCGGGTCTCCACCTTGAAGCCGCACCCAGCACCGATTTAAACCAATTTAAACCCGAGAAGGCCTGACCGCCACCTAGTTCCAGCTCTCTGAGGCCTGTGTCAGCCAGGCGTGGGGCAGCCATCAGCTTTGGAGGCCGCCCAACCAGTTGCAGCCCCGCCCCCTGCTGGAGGGCCTGGGTAGGTGCCTGAGCCGGCTGAGGCGCTGGAAGGGGGTGTTGCAGCCAAGGATGTCCCCCGTACCGGTGGCGGGCACTGGCTGAGCACGAGGGCCTTGCAGTTACGGTGCGGGGTCCCCAGGCTTCTGCTCCCAGCATCCCCTGGGCCACGCCCTTTACCCCGCAGAGCAGTGGAGGGGCCTGCACCCCCGAGAGTTGCCTGTGTGCGCTCAGCCCTGCCCTGCACACAGGAGCCCCCAGAGCTACTGCCTGTCTCCGGGCCTCAGTTTTCCCACCTGTAACACCAGGGATGGGGCCTCTGTCACCTGCTAGCCCCTCCCAGAGTTGAATGCCTCCCGCTAAAGCTGTTCAGATGGTGGCGGCTCCCTTGAAGAGACAGTAACTTACAACCTAAGATCCACTTCAGAATCTACTCTAGTCTTTGGAAATTAATGTAAAAACAAGATGAGGTTGTTCAGACTTGGAGGGGGGTGGTTATTAATTATTTGGGGCTGGGGGCGCTGGGCCACAGTGTGGTGGCCACAGAGGCCCCAGCACGTGCCCCCTATCCTGGCCCAGCTCTGAAGCCAGAGTGGCTCTAAATTAGGGTTGTCCCCAGCCGAAGTGAGGTGGCTCCAGGGGCTTTGTGCCTCACTCAGTCCGTCACTGAGCAGGGACAGCCCCTGGTGCGCTGGGGGGCGGGGAGCATAACCTTGGGCAAGGGAGGGCCCTTGGCCAAGGGCAATTCCCTGTAAGTCAGCAGGTAGCACCCAGCAGGGGGGGACCCCCAGGCCTCAGCCCCAGGGGCGACTGGGAGCCCTTTCTGTCACTCGGGGGCCCAAATGGGCTTAGGCTCAGAATGGCCAGCTGGGGCTGGGCTGTTCTGGAGGGCCCGAGGCCTCTTGGCTGGAGAGCACCGCCTCTGAGGGGCTAGCACGGCAAGGACTGGGACGAACGGGTTTCCTGGAATTTTTCTACCATTGTCTGGTCTTTCCTTGTCTCCGTGTGAAGGGGAAAAGCCCAGAAATGACACGTCCACGCTGGCAGAGGAGACCTTAATCCACAACCGCAGGCTGCTGCCGCCGCCTCGGCCCTCTTTGCTCGGGCAGGTGGGAGCCGCCTCCAGGCAGGCCGCCGCCCTGCCTCTCTGCACACACTGCTTCCGGGAAGCCGCGCGCGGCCCGCGGCCCTGCGCCTGCCCCGCAGCCTCGGAGCTCCTGGAGCCAGGGCGGCCGCTCGAGCTCCGACCAGGACAACGCCGGGCGCGGCGCGACGGCTCTTCCACGGGAGGAGCCTCCCTGCACGGTCGGGGCGGCCTCGCCCGCCCGGGGAGGGTCTGCCTGGCAGGCAGGTAGGTCGCTGGGTCAGCGTCTCCCAGGGTCTGGATCGGGACGGAGGCTGGGGCAGGGTCCTAGCAGAACGGAAAACCTGAACGGGTCGGTGCCTTTTCCCGTTCAAGCGCCCTGGCAACGGGGAGGCCGGGCGTCAGGTCAGCTTGGTTCCCCAGCTGGACTTCAACGCTGGAAGCACTTGAAAGTGCTTGTAATGGGGATGAAAAGGAGATGGATGAGTCATGAGGCCGCTCGGAGCCCGAAGGCCAGGGGACTGTGGGCGGGGCCGGGGCGGGGCCACAGTTAGGCGGGGATTAGGGGCCGTGGGCGTGGCGTGGGCGTGGCGCGAGAGGGGTTGGCAGCGGCTGGCGGCCCCTTGCTAATCTTTCCACTTTGCAGACCCGCCTCCACCCGGCCTCCCAGGTGGCAGGTTCTTGTTTTTGCTTGTTTTTCCTAACCCTGTTGCAGCGAGTGCAGCGGGGGCTGTTCCGCTCGAAACCTTGCTTTTCAAGTCCCAGTTCAAGGCCTTTCCTCCAGCCCTTCATATTTCCCCCGGGAAGACCCGCTCATCAGTGTAACTGCCTAAGTCGAGAGCCAGGGTGCCAGGATCAGGAGGAGATGGAAAGCGTTCCAGGTCGACGTCTGTCTGGCACACGGCGATCCCCCTTTGAAGACACATTTTCCTTTCGCTCCAACTCTAAATCTTTGTGCCCTAAAACCAGTGTGTATAATTGATGCAGTAATGTTTCTGTTTGGGTATATTTTCTTCTGAAAAATCTTCAGGGATACGTCCTGTCACTGAGGATGTGTCGAAGTCCCCGGAATGGGGCCGGAGGGCTGGGAAGGCCCTGTTCGATCCTGGCCCTGCTGTGTGCTGACGCTGACCTCACAAAGCGCCTCGTCTTGCTCAACACCCCTGCCATCAACACCGTTGATTTATTTGGAAAACAAAACATAGCGTCATCGTGAAAGCCGCCGCGCCTGAGGGAACAGCCCTTCTTGCTCTGCCTGCCTCCTGCTCATGATGCCTCTTGGCGCCATTCCCGGCCCCGGGCGCTTGATCTCGTAGGCCTGTGGCGTTGTGGGCCCACACACCGCAGACAGCCCACCTGGGCCTCACCTCAGGCCCACGCTGCGGGGACAGGTGCACAGGCAGCCCGGGAGCCAGCAAGCCAAGCCCAGACCGGCTGGCGGAGAGCCCGTAAGGACCCCCGCTCTCTCACCTGCGGCCTCCGGCCAGCGCCGGGGCCCAGCTCGGTTTCCGGTTTCCGTAGGGGAGCCGAAAGCCTCCCCCATCCTCTCTGGCCCTTGAGGTGCTGGTCAGAGTTGACATATGCAAAAAAGTTTCAGCCGCATCAAGTCACGTTGAATCATCGGTTTACTGCTATCGCCAATATTACTGCTGGCTGACAAGGAGAGCCTGTGACCCGGGGCCGCTTTTCCAGATGCAGGGAATGAGGTTCAGACATTTCTGGGGTGTCTCATGGCGGGCAGCCTCAGGGCCCCGGCGGCTGCCTCCAGAGCCCACCCACCCCACTGGACCCTGACCGCTAGCCCCCGCTCCCTTGTTCGGCCTGGAAAGAACTGGGGTGGGGGGGGGTGTTGAACTCCCCGGAGGCAAGCCCAGCGCCCGCCGTGGAGGGGGCGTGGCCATGCGGACTCGGGCTGCGCATGTGTCTCTGCTCTCCGGGAGAGGGACGCTGTCCGAGAACGCGGGACCCTGGGCCCGACAAGGGCAAGTCCATGCGTGACCATGACTTAGGTATGTCCCTGAAGGGCCGAGCCCCTGCTTTGCCAGGAGAAGGGAGCCTGCCCCGTGGCTTCCAGAAAAACACAGTCGTCATCTCTGAACCCACCTCTTGGCCCAGGCAGGCAGTTTGGATTCGAAACACACCCGTGGCTTTGGAGAGAGTAACTCAGGTACAGCCCGGGGGTGCCGGGGGCAAGACATCCCCTTTTACAGCAGCCGTTAAAGCCCCTCTGGGAGTCAGACAGGGTCTCTGAGAACAGAACTGCCGGGCGAGGGGCTGCGGGGCTCGGCCCGCCGCATCCGTGGGGCGCGCCGTGTACGGCTCCCTCGAGCGCGCCTCCCTCGAGCGCGCCTCCGTCCCGGGGCTGGCCTCCCGTCTGCCGCGTCGCGGAACTGGATCGACGCTTCCAGGCGAGGACAATAGTGAGCGCCCAGCTGGCAGATGTCGACTCGCTTATGAGACCATGACGCCTTAATGGAAACCAGCTATGGGCCTTTGGTGCAACTTCTAGGTTTGCCGGATCTAAGCCCGGAGCTGTTTCAGGCCCGAGGTGCCGGGAGCCTCCTCCTTCGAGCTTCCCACAGGGGGCGGCCCGGCCACCCGAGAGGGCCTTACCCCTGAGGCCGGCGTTTACCCCTCAGTGAAACCTGTGCACAAAGCCCACCATGGGCGGGGGGGGGCGGGGGGGGCGGGGGGGGACAAGGGCAGGAGCACGGAGGGTCCCTGGGACGCCCCAGCTCAGATCCCCATGTCAGCGTGACGGGTGCAGACGTGGATGGGAGTCCTTTATTTACTTATTTTTTAATCCTCACCTGAGGACATGTTTTCCATTGATTATTTTAGAGCAAGAGGAAGGAGGGGAGAGAGAGAGAGAGAGACAGAGAGAGAAACATTGATTGGTTGGCTCAAGTACAAGCCCCAACCAGGGATTGAACCCGTGACCCGGGCATGTGCCCTGACCCGGAATGGAACAGACAACCTTTTGGTGCGTGGACAGACGCTCCAACCCCCTGGGCCACGTGCCCAGGGCTCTGTTGAGTTTTTAAAAGCGGCGGCCTCAGCAGACCGGGCGGGACCTGATCATCGCCACGAGAACGTGAGTAGCCCCGCCACCGATGCCACCTCCCTCTGCGTTGACCCCGACTGCGTGTGAGGTGGGTGCCAAAGCCGCCGCAGCTCTGGGCTTCTCCTCAATTTGTCCTTGTTTCCTTTACTTCCCCCTAGACTTCGAGACGAATGGGACCTGGTCACGGGCGAGCAGCCCTGATGAATCACCCGCTCGACTTCCCTGCCGTGTCTTGAAAACCCTATGTTCCCCTTTAATATGTTTGAACACTCAACCCAGGTAATCTCTTATTTTTCCATAGTACTTTGAATATGTTAATTATCGTTTCTAAAGCGATGAAAAAAGAAAGGTTCCCAAAGGAGAAAGCGCAAAGGACGTGAGCAACTGGCAGTGAACACACGAACCCATGTTAACATCACTGGACTCCAAGTAAACACAAAGTGACACCCCCCAAAATTGGATGAGACTTTTAAAAACCTTCCTGTTGGTAGAGGTGCGTGGGAGACAACGCTCCCGCTCACCAGGGTGCGCGGCAGTGGGGGAGGCGGCGCCTGAGAACCCGGTGCAGACGTGCTGGCAGAGACGGGGTGGAAACCAAGTGTGTGCTTTGGGACCGGGAACTCCTATTTTTAGGAGTACGTGCTAAGAAAAGAGCCAAGGGGGCAGATGCCTCTTTACTCCAGCAAGGTCCTCAGGGCGTGGGGGGAACAGCCACACAGGCCAGCCCTGGGAACGCGTGGAAGGGCCCCGACGTCCTTCGGAGGGACAGTTCTATGAACACGCTGCCTGGGGTCCGTGCATCAGAACGAAGCCAGTGGCGCTCACGGGGAGGGCTGAGGACGGACCTGGGGGCCGTAGGAGCAGGTTTACGAGTTGCGGGTCACAGAGTCTGGGCGCAGCCACCACCGCCGACTCCCAGTCTGGGCGAAACCACGGCCCGATTACAACTTTCTGCCTCGATCCGACATGGGCACAGGGTGGGCAGCAGCGACCAGTTCCCCCCACGGAGGCCTCGCCCCTCGTTCTATCTACGTCTCTGTCGACAGCCGAGTCTCCAGTGACAGCTGTAACACACGACCACAGATGTGGCGGCTTAGGCAACAGACGGGCACTTCCTCACTGTTTGAGGCCGGAAGTCTGCAATCCGGGAAGAGCCACGCTCCCGCCCGTGGCTCGGGAGGATTGGTCAGGGCTCCCCCGGCTTCTTCCAGACTTTCCTGGGCCAGTGGCTGCATCACCCACGTGGACCTCTGTCCTCACGGCGTCTCTCCATGTCTCCATTCCCCGTCTCCAGAGTCTCATAAGGACCCCGGGCATTGGATTTGGGACCCACCCAGATAACCCAGGATGGCCTCATCTCAGATCTGTGCTTAATTATGTCTGCGAGGACCCGCATTGCAGATAAGATCACACCACGGGGCCCAGTGGGCGTGCCTCTGGGGAGACCCTGATTCACCCTAGTACACCTGGCACTAATCAAATCCAGTGGCACAAGGCCCCCGATGAACTGGGCTGCACTCGGGAGGGTATTTCTGCTGCACATACCTGAGCGGGCGAGGGTTACAAGGTCAAGAATAGACTTCCATGGCTTTTGCGTGTGTGCGTGTCCGTGTGTGTGTTGGCCTCAGGATATCAAAGCTTTGCAAGGATAGTCGAACCATACTTTTCGGCAGTTTTGCCAAAATCTAATTTCATGTTAGTTTCAGCTCAGATTGCTAGAGAGAAGGCAGTTTGCTTATGCTACAAATATTTATCTAGCGTCCTGCATGAGCCAGGCCTGGGGTGGGGGCAAGGGTGAAGGAACACAGGCCCGGTGTCTGCATCCGAGGACAGCACTGTCAGGACAGGGACAGGCAGCAGCTACGAGGTCCAGACTGAACGGACGAACCCGTGACCCACTTCCCCGTCCCTCTCTGTCCCCCTCCCATGCCACAAGGTGAGGACCCCATGGTCACTCTCTGGAGACTCCGAGTCCAATGCGTGAGTCACAATCGCCCAGCAGCATGGTCACCTACATGTTTGTGTCCTCTTAAGGTCGAGCTCAGCACTGCCCCCCACCCTGTGCTGCCTTTAGGGCACTGCCAGACCCCACGGCAGGGTGGGTGCTGGGGTCAGATGCATCGCAGCCCCCAGGACCGCGGCATCCCGGTCCCTGGAACTGTGCGAAAGGAGCGCAGCTGAAGCCATCGAGTAAAGGGCCTTACAGGGAGACTATCCTGGGTTGTCTGCACCCACTGTTGTCACAGGGGTCCTGTCCGAGGGAGGGGGATCAGAGGAGGAGGAGACCACCAGCCAAAGAGGTGGCTGGCAGTCCCACCGGTGGGAGGGGGCGGGAGCGCCGGGAGGGGACTCCATTGCGCATTGGCCGTTACGCCCTTCACCATCAGACACTTTCGGGAGAAACATCAGCTCCACCTGAGAACATTCTGAGTGAAATAGCACATTTTCTGATTGTATTAAGTAGCGACGCCTGTGGCGTACCCCGTGCTAATAATCTCGCAACGTGGGAAACGTGCACCGAGCCCGTCCGCCGCCAAAGGGCGCACAGCCACTGTGGAAGCAGCACGGGGGCTGGTGCGCTGGCCGGACGGGTGCGTTCCCCTCGTCACCCAAGAGAATGACTTACAGACCGACTTCGGACGTGTTGACTCCACAGATGCTCTCGTGAAAAGAAAACCACTCAGTATTTATTGCCAGTGATAAAACTTGCAAGTGAAAATTAGAATTTTGGAGAATGCGTAGCCACCATTGAAACCTTCATAGCTTCCCGTCACTTAGGAGTTTTCCAGTAAGATGGGTCGTGATGTTAGAGAGTGTGGTTTTTGATGTTGTGTAATAAAATGCGTCTACATTTAAAACTCGAGCTATATGTCAGTGAACTGACAGTTTCTGGGGGACCAAGACATGATGTTATCAAATCGTGCAGTGTGGACCCTGAGAAAGAAGACATGTACCAAAAAAGGGCTCCTGGGGGCTAACTGGATTCAAATTAAACAAAACAACAAAACGCAAAACAAGGCCTCATAGCCGTTTCTGCCTGGGCGCGCTCCCGAGCGCCCCGCCCTCCGAGCGCCCCGCCCTCCGAGCGCCCCGCCCTCCGAGCGCCCCGCCCTCCGAGCGCCCCGCCCGCCGAGCGCCCCGCCCGCCGAGCGCCCCGCCCGCCGAGCGCCCCGCCCGCCGAGCGCCCCGCCCGCCGAGCAGCCCCTAGAGCAGAGCCCTGGGACTTGTGTCAGCCAATGGGACTGAGGCTTCCTCCGTCCAATCAGAGCTGTGCAGCTCAGACCAAACAGAGCGGCCCTATTGTCACCAATCAGGAGAGTGGATTTAGGACCAATCAAACTCTGCAGATGTGGAGCCCTCATTTGCATGAGGAGGGACCAATCAGGGGCTAGGGGCGGGGACTTCTGTCCATATAAGCCAGCTCCGCGGGATTTTGAGGGTTCTGTCTCCCTTTGCGAGAAAGGGGCGATTTCGTTTCCCGTGGCTCAGCGGAAACGCTGCCGCCGTCTCGCGGGGTCAGACCTGCAGGGAATGGGGTGGAGCGGCCACAGCTCCGGAGCAAGGAGCAGAGGCGCCCGGCTGGGGAGGGTCCTGGCGCAGGGCCGCCTCGCAGCTGCGCTGTCCCGGCCCAGGCTGCGTCGCAGTTCAGCTCGTTTACGTTGAGTAAAGTGGCCTTCACGTCCCAAATCAGAGATTCCTGTTGGCGTTGACTTAGCAACAAGGACCGTGAGCTGACAAAGGGCGAGAGGTCCATTTCGAGTGAAAGGCACATTGAAGGAAAGAGTTCATCCAAAGGCTTCAGCTTCTGTGTTGCAGCCAGCCTTCAAGAGGTGGTCCAGTTTGCGTTAGTTTCAAAGAATATCCGTAGCTGCATAAAGGAACTATTAAAAGAAGAGTTTTTTTGGACAACCCATCTGCCAGGTTTTGTTATGTAGTCCAACCAAAATAACAGTCAATCGATGGTGACGGAAACAGGTGTGAGGCTCCAGCTGCCACGTATGAAGCCTGACTTTGGGGAGCCTTGGAAAATTACAAAGCAATAATACCGTTTTCACTAAAAATTTCAATGAGAATATAGTTATTTTTCATAAGCATGGTTTTTACATTAGCACATAATTGGTTTATTTTTGTGACTATAACTACATTTATAGTTAAAATATAGAACAAGTAAATATTTTGTAGGCTTAAACAGTAACTCCTGATAGATTATAGCCGTAGGAGCAAAAGGCCTTTGAGGTGCTCAGCAGTTTTTGAGGGTGCGAAGGGACCCAGAGACCAAAACAGCTGCCAGCCTACGGCTGTGGGCATCGTCACCGTGTCACACGCCTGACAGTTGTGAACACAAGGCTTCCCAGGCAAATGCCCCTGAAAACACAGCGAGGGAAGCATGTGTTTTCGAGAGTCGCGTCTCCGATTCCCGGTGCTGAGCGGGGGATGTGGAAGCGCAAGGCTAACTGGGACGAAGCTGTTCAGGTGACGAGCGGAAAGGCAGTGGGTTAAACAGCCGGTTTCATTTCTGGTAGGTCAGGGGAAAAGTCACGCTGACACTTCTTGTTATTTGCAATATTTGGCTTGGAAACACCAGCCCCATCTCAACCTGTGAAGATGAGATTGCTAGGCACTGAGTGGGGGAGAAGAGGGATCGTGCCCTTTTCCTGGAGGAGGAGTTGTAAAGGACACCCCTGGAAATGGGGAGGAGTTTGTGCAGCACACGCGTGACTGGAGACTTTGCCCCCTTGCTAAACACGGTGGCCGGCAGAGGGGCAAAGGGAAATGTGACCGACTTGGGCCCTGTTGGTTGGGAAACGGAACAGTCCCACTGGGAAAGGACTTTTGAACCGGAGCCTGCCAGAAAGTGAAAAGCCAGTTGTCTCTTTCCCCTCGCCCTGCGGGGGGGGTGGGGGTGGTGGCGGGGGCCACTGATTCCAAAAGACACCTGAAACTGGACAGCGACAGGAGACCAGCTGAGCCACCTACATTCCTGACGCCTTCGGGTGGGAGAAGAGGTTCCAGGCGCAACCTTGAACTGAGCTGGCGGAGGGTGACGGGGCGATTTTTCTTTGGGTGCCTTAAAGGGAACGGCTTTGAGGCAGAAACTTGCTGTTACTTCCAAGGCCTTGGTGATAACAACCATGTGAACAGATCTTTGTTCTTGTGTTATTTTCAGTTCTTGAACCTATGTAGTAGTTGTAATGACAAATATTTATGTCATACCCTGACTCTCCTTCTCCCCTTACTTTTGTTACAGAGATATTTTAGGCAGAAAATTGCCATTGAATAAAAGATTCCTTTCTTTTCCACTGAACTCCATTTGGAGATTTACTCGTTGGGCTGCGCGCAGTAGGACACCCCCTACTGGTTGGGTTCGGTAACAGCGGGGCTTCAGGAGGCAGGGGAGGCTGGGCAGGGTGCTGGGTGAGCCAGGACCACGCCTCTGGCCTTGGCCTGGACCTCCTAGGGGCGCTGGCGAGCATTTCAAGTCTGCCTCTGCGCCGGGCACTCAGCTTCCTTGGCGAAGCCACCCCTGGGCGTCCACCTGGAAGAACTCACCGCCCCCACTCCCTGGGTCAGACACTCGCCCACTGCCCGCTGACCCCGCCCCACGTGGCTCCTTGTACGGTTGCTGGGAGTGTCTCTGTCCTCGAGGGATCCAGCCGCCAGGAAACGTAAGGTAACGAACTTGAGGTCGCTCGGTGGCGAGCGCCAGGAAGGCGCGGACGACGGCAGGGACCTGCCTCGCTGGCGGGGCAGCGAGGGCCTCCCGTATGGGCTGGGGGTGTCTCTGGCTTTGAGATGCGCAGCCAAGGGGGCTGCTGTGACGGTCTGGGGGACGGCGGTCCAGGCTAAGGGAATCAGTTTGGCCGGGGTGGATGTGCCGACTGGAGGCCGTTGGGGCTTCCGAGATGGACGAGGTGCCCTCCAGGTCACATGCCGGCAGACAGGCCGTGCCAGGCCCTCTGTTGCCCATAGGCTCCCAGGAGGGAGAGGGCCTGTGGGGCCATGCAGACACAGAGCCTGGGGTGGTATCCTTGTGTCTCATGTGTCCCCACGGAGCCCCCATCGTGGACGGTCCCTGAGCGTGTCTGGGCCATTCACAAGGACCCTGTGCTCTTGCCCCGCGAAAGAAGATGGCCCCCCACTCCGCTCTCGGAGCAGCGGCGATGAGCAGCGGGTGAGAGGCTGAGACGCGGGGCCTTCGCAGCGGCTGGAGGGATGGAAAAGGCGCGGCGTTCAGGCCAGACCGGGGCAGTTCCGCACGTGGCCAGGCCCGTGTCCTGGCGCGTCCGTCCCAGAGAAATGCAGGCCTGTGCTCACCGGTACCTGGGTGCTCACAGCCGTGCCCCTCACAGCAGCCCCCACTGCAGACACCAGGCCCCCGCACAGGCCCGTGTGAACGAACTCAGACACCTGTGCAGGGCGGGCCGGTCAGCGATACCAAGGAACGAGCTATTCACATGGTTGGGAGCTGGTGAGCAAGACTGAAGGAATGTTCTAGATCAGCCTGTAGGCCCAGGACTGCACTCGGTGGCTGGAAGCTTGTGCTGGTCCAGGGTTCACTGAGCTGGAGGTGCCCTGTCTCTCAGGTAGCCCCTCGTGGCGTGCGACCCTACTGTCCCCAAGTACTCAGGGCTCAGTCTGGATGAGACTGCATGTGCCGGGGTGGGGAGGGCCAGGGAGAGGCGACGGTGACTCAGGACCTGCTCTCCACTGCCCGGGCGGCCACCCCACACACTTCCTTTAACGCCATCCAGACCGCGTCCGAAGGCCCAGCTCCCATCTGAGTTTCGAGCTGACGTACCTTGGGCAACAGTGGCCTAGAGCCATGTCAGCCTTGCCAGGTGTCGGCGGGGGGACTCACACCCACTGCCCTCCGTGGTTTGCAAAGACCGAAATTTTAACGGAATAAGGGAAAATCGTACGGCAACATGACACTACCCTTCCTTCTGGGTTTAGAAGTTGAGGGAGCCTCCCAGCGCATATGGCTGGCCAAGCCACAAACTCTTAAAAGCCAATTTGAGACCTTTGCCAAACCCCTAAATTCCATGGAAGAGTTGATTCCTATTAAATTCACATAAAATCATACCACGTGTGAAGGGGCTTTCTGACCCATTTCCTAGTTCTGTGGGTATCGTGTGTCCGTCTGGTCACAGGGCGGCGGTGTGGGCTTGGATGGCCTGTCCCCCGAGGGAGGCCCTGCCCTGACTCTGGGCGGCATGCTGGCAGCTGGTGGTCCCGGGCAGCGGTTCAGCCCCCCCGGGCCTCAGTTTCCTCATCTGCGGCAGGTGTGCGGTGCTCAGAGGCAGCCCTGTACACGGCGGGCACACAGAGGGCGACAGCTCCCAAATGGCCCTGCCACCGTGTGTTTGAATTCCCAGTGAGAAGTCGCTCACTGGTCTGTGTGACACACCCCGGGCTTGTCTCTTTTCTGTGACATTCCACAGGCTGTGCTCCGCGAACACCCGGGCTTCTGTGCTCACCGGGGTCTGTGGTGACGTCAGGCAATGGGACCAACCCTGGCTGAGCGTCTGAGATGCCTGCTCCATGGCGGGCTGGTCAGATGCCACCTGAGTGGTTTGCGTGGGTGAGGTCAAAGTAGACGTCTCCACGTGGCAAAGGGGCCGATCCGGACCGCAGACAGGCACCCGCCCCGCAGTGTCACCAGCCAGCCTCCGAAAGGGCAGGGTGGGGTTTGTGCCTTTCTGATTCTTCTGTCACAAATATGGCAAACCCACTCGAAGTCACACTGGTCTGGGGGCCCCGCGCAAATGCACACTGTGGTCCCCATGGCACCCCAGGGGTTACAGATGGGCCCGGCCAGACGCTGCCTCCCACCCTCACTCACAGCTGCTTCTCTCTGGGCCAGGCGGTGCGCCCCATGGTGCCCGCAGCCCCGACAGCCATCTTGACCAATGCTTCCCGCTTCCTGGCTTGGCCGTCCAGTCCCATGGCTGAGGAGGGGGCAAGGAGATACCACCCATTACCAGAAGGGTGGGCTGTTCCTCCAAGGAGGGGGAAGACATCCCCCAGAGAAAAGGAAGGACTGCCTGATGAAAAATAACCCCATGGACGCTCACACCAGGCAGGAAGCTCTCTGGCGTCCCTGCAGGAGGCACGTGGATGGTCGACAAGCATGTGCAAAGAGGCTCAGCATCGTCAGCCGTCAGGGAAATGCAAGTCGCAGCGGTGATGAGATGCTACCGCAGGGGCAGGTGGACCGCTGGCATTAACGAGACAACCTGCTGGTGAGGACGTGGGGGAGCGGCAACCCTCAGCCGCCTGCAGGGGGTGAAGGACGGAGCAGCCGCCGTGGAAAATGGCCGGGCAGGTCCTCACAGTCAAGCACAGAGCTACCGTGTGGCCCTCTGATGCGTGCCCAGAGAAAACGTGTGCGCACAGGCACCGTACACGGACGTTCATGGCAGCACGAGTCACAGTCACCAGAAGGTGGACGCAGCCCGGCACCCTCGGCCGGAGACTGAGAAGCAGGGTGCGGTCCGTCCGCAGGCGGGCCTGTCCCAGCCGGAAGAGGGAATGCAGCCCGTCCCCACGGTGGCGTGGCTAGGCTCTCCGGCACCGTGACCCCAAGTGAAACAAAGTTTATGAAGCCACTTTTACCAGAGGCTAACAATACGAAGCGGACTTAGGTCCTACGATGTACTTCTGGTTACAAAAACATCATCAAACTTCTAAATAAAGACCCCAAATACTTCTAATATGACGCATTAAAATAAATGTGAGCTACATGTGCATTTGAGAAGGATTAAAAAAAAAACAACAGTCGATAATTTATTTCCCGACCTGCTCGTTTCAGCCCAGTGCAGAAGGTGGGGCCACCCCCGGGGCCGCACCCTTCCCTCGGAGGGCCACCCACAGACAGGAAGACCAGGACGAGGTCGGCACGGCACCCCCTCCCGGGCACGTGCCTAGGGCGCAGGAGGAGCCCGCGGTCCCCGGAAGAACCCGTCCCGGGCGCGGAGACCGTGCGCACCCCACGCAGACAGTGGTCCTGGCGGAGATCGATTTTTTTCTCATCACGTTATAACAAACTGACTGTGAACAAAATGACGTTATTCGAGGGCCTGCTGTAGAGTGTTCGTGACACAATGTGGATGAACCTTGAAAACAGTTAATTGAAAAAAGCCAGTAACCAAATACCACGGATTGTTCCATTGCATTTCCAAGAAATGTGCAGAATGGGCCGACCCGCAGACAGGAAGTGGGTTAGCGTGTGCCTGGGCTTGGGGGAGATGAGGGGCACTTTGGGGTGACGGCTGAGGGGCGCGGCCTTTCCCGCAGAGAATGCTCTAAACGGCTGTGGTGATGGGTGCACAGCTCAGGAAACGCGGCTGCAGGCCGCTGCATGGTGCACGGTAAGAGGGTGGTTGTTCAACGAGGCTGTTAACAAAAGACGAAGGAAAACCTCTTCCTGCACTGGATGCCCACTCGCCACCTCCTTCAGACCTGGTCACGGCCGAGGGTCCCGGCCGAGGGTCTCGGCCTGGCTCCTCCCGGAGGCCCTGGACAGCGGATGCCGCAGGGAGCACCACCCTCGATCTCGTGGTCTCCGTTCGTTGCTCGGCTCTGCAGATCGGTTGTCTGAGAAGCTAGTCCATGCCCTGGAACCCGCCCTGTGGTGACAGGAGAGTGTCCCCTGGCACCGGGCAGATGCTTGGCTGAGGCTTCACCGGTGGTGACAACATACATTCCCTAATGACAAACACCACTCTGGGTGGAGCCAAGTGTGCTGGGGGCCAGCCCCTCCTCCTAGCACAGACCGTGCAGGGCAGGGGGGCAGGTGTCTCCTTCCCCTCCAGCACGTGGTCGTGGGCCTTGTGTGCCCTTGCAGGTGGGGGATTTCGGTGTCTGGGTTTAAAGTCACGGGTGGGTTATCTTGTAGAGCGGAAAGTTGGGCAGCTGAAGGCAATTGTCCCTGGAGGCCAGACCTAGTCCCACTCAGGCCCTCTCGCCCAGAGTCGAAGGGACCACTGGAACTGCGTGTGACCCTCCAGAATCAGGACAGATGCCAGAAATGATAAGAAACCCAGTTTGGACAGCAGATATCTCTGTGATAATTGGGCCTCTCCTGGGCAGGCCATAGGGTGAGCTGGACTCCCCACCTCCTGGAGGATTCGAGGGCTTCCCCCCGGGAACAGCCGGGCCGTCCTGCCCGTGGCCAGCGGAGCGCGCTCGTGGCTGTGCTGGAGCGGCCCCCGTCCGGGCCCCTGCAGGGGCTGGGGCAGGCTCCGAGCCTGCAGCCAGAGGCAGGAGGCTGGTGCTGGCGATTGGAGGACCCAGGACTCCGCGGGCCTTGATGGCTGGGTCCCCCGCTGCTGGGCCACCTTGGAGGCCACTTGTCTTCTGGGAGCCCCGTCTTCTCATCGGGGGAGACAGTGCATCCAGCCCAGGGGGCCTCGGGACGCCCTGTGAACCAGAGCGGAGACGCTTCAGACCCTAAGGCACTGTGAGGCGAGGTGCCAGCCCGCTCGCCCCTGCTGGCCAGGTGCCCTTGCCCGTCCAGTCCGCCCCTGTGAGGCCCCGCAGCCTGAGTCCTGAGAGCCAGGTCCAAACCTGTGGCAGCCTCAGGCCGGGCTTGGTGCTTCTGCGGCTCGGGTTTCTGCCGGCAGCTCTGTCCTCCCTGGAGACCATCCGTGCCTCCTCCCGGGCCCCGCCCAGCCTGCGTGCCGGTCACCGCAGGTCACCGCCTTTGCAGAGGGGACCGGAGGAGCATTCGATCTGCTGCTGCCGGGCAGCTCGGATGACACGTGGGGAGCCGTTTGCCTCGCGGGCTGCTCGTTGACTGCTCACGGAGACCCCTTCCTCCCCGCCATACCCCCACCCTCCACCGCAGATGCCCGGGGTGGGGGGCGGTGCGGGAGGGGGCCCTGCGTCCCCTCATGCAGCCCCTGTGAGGGGGCACATGTGTCTTGACCCTTGCAGGCCTAGTGGTTGACGTGGCACTGCCAGTGGCTTTCTGGGCAAGCGAGAACTGACTTCAACTCTGGGACAGGGGACAGCGGAGGGGCCTGGGGGCTGTTACGCCAGCCCCCTGATTGCCCCGTGCCCCAGGAGAGAAGAGCTACAGGTCAGAGGGCGTCGGTGAGCGGCGTCTGCAAAGCCTGGGACCCGGCCTCCGAGCTGGTCCTGTAGCCTCGGGACCCACCCGCCGCCCCTCTCCATCGCACAGTCACACTGCACATGCAGATCTATTCTTTTCATCTGCAAAAAACAATGTTTTAAAGTGATATCGATTATTTTCTCTGCTAAAGTAAAATAATGTAAAAAAATGAAAGTCCTGGAAAAACACCACCCTGAAACCTTTAACGATGAGAAGAGGACACACTAAGGAGGCGTTTACACAGGTCATCGTCCAGGCGCAGCCAGAGGCCGGGAGCCTTGGTCCTCTGGAACGGCCTCGGCTGGCGTTCCTTTCTTTCCTTGTCACTTCGCATGTCCCTAGTCTCCGCGGTCCCTTCCCGGCTGCTGTTCACAGGCGCGCGGGGCCGGGCGGGGCCGGGGCAGCAGACAGCCCTGAGGCTGCCAGGGCTGGGCCACGCTCACTGTGCGACCCCCACGCCTCCATTTACAGTCCAGGCAGTCAGGTGAGAGCTGGCCGCCCCCGGAGCCTCCGCCCACGTGCCCAAAGCACGGAGACCCAGAGACGCCTGCCCAGGAGGAGCTCTGACGTCAACTGCTCAGGACGGGACGGCTCGGTGTCCGTGTTGCTGTGACACCTGTATCCCTCACGCTGTTCCAGGTGCGCACGAGCTTCTGAACTCTGCATTTCCCTGTTTAATAATGCATCGTTTTCTTGCTACTTAATTATCTTGAGAATTTTTAGAGGCAATATAGTGTTCAATCCATTCCGCGTACCATAAATTACCTTCCTTTCCCCGACGGACAGACATCCAGTTTACCCCGTGAGCTGCATAATCCACAGTGACCCTCTTCGTGCATAGGCTGTTGTTCATTTTTGGAATTTTCTTTTAGAATGATTTCCCAGAAATGTTACCACGAGGTCAGATGGAACAAACAGCATTATGATTCTTGTTAGGTGCTGCCAAATGCTTTTCCAAACAGCGTGTCTCGTCCCCAGTGCCGGGAGCGTGGAGTGGGGAGCGTGGTGGCCAGCGGCTCAGGGCGCAGACGTGGCTTGGGGCCAGGGGGCCAGGGGGCCAGGGGGCCAGGGGCTGGTGCGGGGGCGCCGCTCGGCAGGTCTGTGCGTGAATCGGATGAATCGGGCTGAGTGAGCGTGGGAAGCACGTGTCCGGTCTGCCCTGGCTCGTCCTCCAGGCTGGCGGGAGGGGGGGTCCCGCGGGGGCTGGAGGACACACACACACACACACACAGGACAAGCAGATGGAGCCAGGGGGCCGGCGCCTGGCGGACATCCGAGCCCCTGGGATTCCACGAGGAGGACCGCCACTTGCCCAGCCACTGACCCATTTCCTGCGGTCCCCAGGGCGCATGTGGCCCTATACAGGTGCCACCCAGGGGCGCCTACTCAGAGAGACCCCGATGGCCAAGAGCACCAGAGACAGCAGGAGCTGGTTACGGCCCGTGGAGTAAGGCGCGAGCCGCGGGTTCTCGCCCACGTGAGACAGACGCGTGGCTGGGGGCCGCTCCTCCCCATGGCGAAATGGGGCTGAGGCACGTGGCGGGGACGCTGGGGTCAGAGGCCGAGCTCACCACCGCCACGGCTGCGGCTGATCCGGACGGGCAGGGCTGGCAGGGCGTCGTGGGAGTTTCAGACGTGGCCTCCCAAGGGCCAGCTCAGCAGCAACGGGGGGCCCCGGCTGGCCGGTGGCCGAGCGCCGCGCCGATGCCTGCCAGTGTGCAGTGGCAACGCCTGTGTCCTCACCTCCGGGGTGGATCTGCCCCGAATGCGCCACCCGGATCCAAGCCTGGGGCCACCCTGCAAAATAACTGCCCGCACTGCCCACGGCCAAGTTCGGGGGGACAGAGGCTGAGGGGGCTCCTGGGAGAGTGAGCCTGACGGGGCCGGACGGTCCTCTCAGCCTGCGACTCCGGCCGGGGCCCTGGCCTGGGCAAAGGGCCACGAGGGGACACACTGGGACGGTGCTGACGTAGGAGTGGGGGGTCTGGGTTACTGACTTTTGTGTGTCACAGTATTGCTTAGCTTCCTGTGAAGAAGGTCTCCGTTCTTGGAAAATGCACAAAGTATTTGTATATTTTAGGGGAAAGGACCTAACGTTTGCCGTTTACTCTCAAACAGTTTAGGGGAGAACATCTATTTACAATGTGCACACGAGCATCTATCTGTCTGTCTGTCCATCTAATGATAAATCCAATGGGGGGAAGGTTCACAACTGGGGGGTCTGGCTGAGGGATACAGGGATTTGGGGGGTACAGCTCTTGCAAAGTAGTAATAAGGACAAAACCCACAAGGGTGTTTCTTTGCAAAGAGCAAGAAATAATAATAGTAGCCCAAGCAGTGATAACACGTAAAGCTCACACGATTTTTTGGATTTTCCACGTGAAGGGTGTGTGACCTTGGTCACCAGTCTTTTATAGCTGAGGAGACTTGCAGAGCGGAACATGGATGACAGCTGGCGAGTTGGCCTTGGCTGGAGCTCTGGCCCCTGACACGAGGGGGACCGGCCTGGGCTACCACTGGCCTCCGCCCCAAGCTCCACGCCAGAGACAGTGCGCCTGCGGTGGATCCATCAACAGAAACACATGAATAAAACCTGGAGCCCCGGCTCCTTGGGCCCCCGGGGTGGTGGGCGGAGGGTGGGGTTGGGCCTACAGAGGAAAGGGGGCAGATCGCGGCGACGGGAGGCCGGGGGAGTTCTCAGAGTGTGCCCTTGCCGGTCCCCCAGGGCCCTGGGTGGCAAGTCTCTGTCCCTGACCCCTGAGAGGGCCTTGGGCTCCGTGCAGCTCGTGGCAGGAATCAGTAGACGCCGCTCTCACCACGGCAGCTGGAAACAGCTACACTCGCACAGAGGACAGCCAGGCGGCAAGACGACCAGCGAGGCGCGGCGCTAGGGCAGGCGAGCTGCTGCCCCGGGGCTCCCCCGAGCCCGGGCAGAGGCTGAGGCCAGGGTGGCCCCAGGCAGAGGGGTGCTCCCGGGAAGGGCCGGTCCGCGGATCACGGGGCTGGCTGAGAGTGGAGACTAGAGGAGACCCAGCAAGTCGCTGTTCCCTCCCCCAGGTCCCCTGCTGAGTGGGGCCGGGGGTGGGGTCAAGGTGGAGTGGCCAGGCCACAGAGGGAGACTGTCCAGTGAAGAAGACACCAGGGTGACCCAGCGTCAGGTGCCGTTAGTGGTTAATGTCATGTGTCAGAGTGACCAGATCCGAGGGAACACTGTTTCGGGTACATCTGTGGGTGTCTCTGGGTGAGCTCAGCATTTGAAATGGACTCAGTACTGGCCTCCCCCATCTCCGAGGGCTTGACAGAAGCAAAGGCCGCGGCGGGGAGAGCCGGCCCCTGGTCTTCCCGCCCCACTGCTTGGGCTGTGGCGTCCCGCGTGAGTCGCTTCCTCATCAGCAGGCTTCTTTGATGCCACACTGGCTCCGTCTCCCTGGGGAGCCCAGACTAGCCCAGCGAGCACCCTTCGGCCTTGGAGAACATCGGCGGGCCAACCCTAAGGCTGCCGCCGGTTCGAACCAGATGAATTCCCGATTGGGTTTAGGGATCATCTCCTCCTGCCAAAGGGAAATGGCGGCGGGGGTGGGGTGGACCGTCCTCAGAGAAACGGCAACGTCCGCTTCCGTCTCCGTGCTTCTGTGCGCACCACGGCTGCCCTGCGCCCAGGACTCACACGAGTGGGAGGCAGGGGAACGTGGGCGACGATGGAAACGCACCGTCCGCAGAAGGGGACCTGCTGGCCCGGGCCTGGGCCCCGGCCCCAGCCCTGGGGGTCTGCGCGTAGAGATGAACAGGAGGGATGACGAAGGCGTCAAAGACGAGAGAGGAGAGGCACCCGGAGAGGCCGGAAGGGTACAGGATTTCCAAGAGGACTGGAATCTACAAAAAGCACCAAGTCGACGTTGTAAGTGAAAAGGAGCAGCATCAGACACCAAAAAGTTGTCGAATGCATTTTAACAGAAGACAGGGCGCAGCGGAAGACAGGAATGGTGGATCGGAAGACCAAAGCTCAGAGAGAGAGAGAGAGAGGCTCGAAAGGACGAAGGAATTCACGTCAGGAGGGCTCACCCACTCGTGCGTGGGGTCCCAGAAGGAGAGGGGGTGAGAGCAGAGAATGGAGCGGAGAGGAGGTCATGGCTGAGATGTTTCGGGGCAAATGTCCTATTTCAACCCACCGAGGCAAGAAGATTAGTGAAGCCCCGGTCAGCCTCGGGGAGAGCAGGCAGCCCAGGGCGAGCTGGCGCCGCCATGCCCTCTTACCGGCTGGAGACCAGCCCAGGACAGGCTCCCCAGGCCGCCCCGGCAGCGAGCACGCCCCCGCCTTCACCCTCCTCCACGGCGTCGGGTCGTCACAGCTGCGGGAGGACGGTGCCTGGGAGGAGGTGCCTCATGTGCAGCCAGGGGCTCCGCACGTGAGATGCCACTGCCCGCAACCCCCACCCGCAGCTCTTGGAAGTGGACCAGGCGCTTGTGCGGGGCTTCTCCTCGTTCTTCAGGCTCCCGCTTCCAGCAGAGGCAGAGCGCGCCCGGGAGAACAGGCTCTCAGGAAAGGTAACGAGACTGCTCGGGGGCTCGGGCCCTCGAAAGAAAGCACCGGCAGGGCGCGGGAGCCAGAGCAGGTGAAGCAGAGCGAAAGCAACGGACAGAACGCGAGGTTAAAGGTTTGAAAGACGAGACGAGAACAGGCAGTTCTGTCGGAAAAGAGCAAACCGAGGGGGCAGCTGTTCCGTTTTGTTTTTATGTCAGTAGCTGAGTTAAATGTCAAAATGAATTTATCTGAAGCCTAGTAAGAAAAATATCCATCTCAGGGATTCTCAAAAAGAGATAAAGGAGGTATGAAAGTAATTTTTTAGAGCAGGAAGTCAAGAGACGCGGGAGACTGAAGAACAGTCCGTCTGCACAGGCGGGCCCCGGAGGAGCAAAGGAAGCAAGGAGGAGAAAGAAAACGCTCGAACAGTCATCGACCAAGAACTTTTCAAATTCGAGGAATATGGCCAATCTCAATAAAGAGGGAGGGAGGGAGGGAGTGGGGAAGGGAGGGAGGGAGACCTACATTTCAGTCACTGCAGAGAAGTTTAGGAGCCTCAAGGAGATAACATGATAGAACTGCCAGAGGAAAGAAGCCAGCAGCGTCCCCGGGGTCACAGATTCGCGCCGCGGCCACCAGTCGCAGTGCAGGGTGCCGGGACGCTGGGACACGGCGTCCACGCCGAAGCACAGCCACCGTTAAACTCGGAATTTTATATCCAGCTAGTCTATCATTTACACGCTGGGCAAGACGGGGTGTTTTCAGACACAGAAGACCTCAGACGCTGCATTGCATAAAGATTCTTTTGGACACATTTTAGCAACAGTCCTGTAGCAAGCAAGGAGCTCCAGCGATTTGGGCGACGAGTGACTGCTTCAGTCACTAAAGCGAGGACCTGGACGGAACAGGACAAGCAGGTGCACCTGTGAGGAAGCAGAGCGAGGATTCTGGAGGGCGCCCGCCCGGCGTGGGGAGGGGCTGGGATGGGAGCGTCCAGGTGGAAGTGGCCTCCGGTGCCTGTGTCGTTTGTGGAGAAGGACGAGATAACGGAAACTCTAAGAAACCGATGGGGAGAATGAGTGTTGTTACCAATACAAATACACAGTTGGGATTTGTTAGAAATTAATAATAATAATTATTATTATTGCTTATTCTGATTAGTTCTTATTCCCAATCCCCGTCCCGAGTCCTGTTATGAGGTACGTGCTGACCACTGAGGAAGCGACCTCTGTGAAGGGCCCAAAGGACCCCATCCCCGAGGAGGGCCCCAGGCTCGGGGTAAGAAGGCGCTCTGGCAGCCCCAAGAAGAGGGCTTGTGCGTGGGGGACACGCAGACCGGGTCCCTGTGTGAGACCCGGTGGCTGGCGTGGGTGGAGGCGGAAGTCTGGCGAACCAGGAAGCCCCAGGGCGGCGGCCGCCCAGGGACGCCCGCTGGGCACCTGGACTCAGGGCTGCGAACTGGGGCTGAGTCTCCGGCGGGTGGGGAGCGAAGAGAGCTCTCTCTCTCGGGTCAGCATGGAGAGCCGCACCCTCGGGGCTGAGATGCCAGCCAGGCTGGCACCACCCGGCCTTCACTGAGCACCCGTGACAGCTCCCTCTCGCCCACGTAACTCAGGCACAGTCCTGTCCTCAGGAACCCTAGCAGTGTCGCGGGGACACAGACACGCCGAGCTGTTTCAGGCACCCGCTGTGGTCAACAGTGAGGCGCAGGGGTCAGAAAGACGCGGCCTGAAAACCTGCCCCGCCGCTCGGGCACCAGCAGCTGTAGCCACCGTCCTCCTTGACGCCCGCTTCCCCGCGGCAGCCCGGCTTGGCTGAGACTGGCGAACCACGCTGACGGGAGGGGCCGGGAGGACACGCGTCCGCCTGTGGACAGTGCCGAGCCCGGAGCCTCCCTCCGGCCGCTGTTGCCCCGTGTAACTGCCAGCTCCGAATAGTTCTGGGGAAAGACGGAGCAGGCGGCAGGCGGCCTTTCTAAATGACATCCAGTGTCTTTACTGCTTTGTTTGCGAAGTCAACAGAATCTTGGCGGTTGGAGTGGCCTGTGGGAGACTCGGCCAGAGAGCCTCGTGGGGCCATGACTGAGAGGGACAGGACAGTGGAAGTGAGGGTGCCAGGCCCCCAAGCAGGTGAGGACACGGTGGCCCCACAGGAGGCGGAGGGGCAGGGAAAAGCCTCCCATGTCGGAGCTGGGACTGGAAGGGGTGGGTGCGTTTGTCCGCCTGGTGTGCGGGGCACAAGACCCTGCAGGGAGGAGACCCAGAGCCTTCTGTGGAGAGACACGGAGAGCAGCATACCCACGGGCAGTGTGGACGAGGAGCAGGGACAGCTCTGGGGCACTGGGTGCCTCCCGGCAGGCAGGGAGGAGCCTGGGGGTGGCAGCCAAGCAGAGAGAGGCAGGAGCTGGGGCTTCGACAGCGGACTCTGGTGGCAGACGTGGGGGCGGGGCGGGGGCAGAAGTCTGCACAGGGAAAGATGAGTGGGCTGGCCTGGCCGGGGGAGTGGCCGCCTGCGAGGAGGGGGACACACAGGTGACCGGGTTCAGTGATCAGCCACATTGGGGTGAAGAGAGAGAGGAGTGGCGCCCACGGCGTGCTCGACTGAGAAGGCGGTCCTGCCCCCGCCGTCTCCGCCCGCGTCCCCAGACCGTGAGGGCCAATGTCGGCAGGTCAGGTCTGTCCTCTTGCCAGATGCCAGATGGTGAAATGTCCCCGAGATGGGGCCAGCTGAACATTTTATTATAAAAGCGCACGTAGAGCCATTTGCAAGCTTTGACTTTTCATTGCTCAAAACTAGACAAGAATAACTACCCAACTGTTGCTATAGATATAATCTTACCAGTACTAGATTTTATGTTTAAAAATAATTGGCTTTATTGTGCCAGAAATAGTCCCTGTAATATTACATGCATTTTAAAAGTGGGTTTGCTTTGACTTTCGTGCACCCAATTAAAAAAATTAATTCCATTTTTTTATGATGAACTAAGTTAATTTGTTAAGCAAATAGCTGAGCGAATATCTCACACTCAATGGCCCTGTGCTCTTGCTAAGTGGCGGGCGCCGCGTCCGCAGCAGGGCCCTGGAGGGCGGAGTCTGGGCACGGACGCCCGTCTCCCGAGTGGCAGCTGGGCCGGCAGGAGGCGCGGGCAGCCCCCTCCGACGGCTGCCAGAGAGCGCGGCATCCGCGAAGACTGAGAGCTTTCTCAGCAGGCCTCTGAGGCTTCGCTGGAGCTGGAGGAGCCGCCAGCTCTTTGGAACAGATGTGCCAACTGGAGACCTGGCCGTCGGTGCCAATTCAAACACCAACAAGAATCCCCATTCGGAATGAGCACCGCGCGGCCTTGGGACAACTCGAGTGCGGTGCGACGTGGCTGTGGGGTGGCCCCGGGGTCAGGCCCTTGGCACTTCCACAGCTCAGCTCTGCTCCTGGGCCTTCAGGAAAGTGCCCTCCCAGACCCAGAGGGGAGCTGGCTTCTGTGGACAGAAGTCCCCATCCCTGGTCGCTGCTGGGTCTATCCTCATGCAAATGAGGGCTCCAAATCCTCACAGTTTGATTGGCCCAAAGACACTGCTCTGATTGGTCAGAGCTGCACAGCTCGGATTGGATGGGGGAAGCCTCAGTCCCATCGGCTGCCACAGGGTCCGGGAGC
The DNA here is from genome assembly GCA_004026545.1 of Mormoops blainvillei. Lineage (NCBI taxonomy): Eukaryota > Metazoa > Chordata > Mammalia > Chiroptera > Mormoopidae > Mormoops > Mormoops blainvillei. Next base: position 170,543 of record PVJD01002772.1, read on the forward strand.
TCTGCCCGCGGGGCTGCGCGGAGGGCGGGACGCAGGGCGGGCGGCCGCCCGGAGGGCAGTGTGCAGGCGCGGGCCCGGGGCAGGAACGGCAGGGAGGCTGTTTTTTATAAATGTGGGCCCAGTGAGCCACCGGGAGCCCCTCTTAGCAGGTGTCTTTTCCCCCTCCGGGTTCACAGACACCCGGGGCTGAGGCGCCCACGAGGCCAGGCAGAGACACGGGTGTGTGGATCGGCCCAGCCTGCGGCTTAGGACTCAGGGCCCAGCAGGGCCTGGGGGGCGGGAGGCGCTGGCCCACCGAAGGGCATCCCGTCCACGTCTGCCCTGAGGCCACATGGGCTGGGCGCGGGGGCTGGGTCTTGGTCGGCGGGGCGTGTGCTCCGAAGGCGCTTGCTGGCTGGCAGGCTCGGTGGCACGGGGAGGACGAGGCGGCGGGGCTGGGCGGGACAGGGACCGTGGAGACCCGCCGTGCCCGCGAGCTGGAGGCTGTGGACCCTCCCACTCGGGAAGTGCACAGAAAGGAGGCCCCTAAAACGCTGCTGGCGTCCCGGCATCTCGTGGGGCCTCGTCACACTGTCCGCCACTCCCGAGCTTCCTGCAGAGACGTGACCACGCGGTTCTCACAGGCTCAGAGACTGAGCAAGGGAAGGTTTCCCAGGCAGCCAGCTTCCTGCTTCCGGAGCCCGCGGTCACCCCATGGTGGCCCCCGCCCCGGTGCCCACTGTCCCCAGACTGCCTCCCGTCCCGGTAGGTCCACTCATCTGCTGGGCGTTCTCACTGGGACATGGAGCCTGTGAAGTCCAGTCGGGTCAGACTCCTCCGTACCTGGGGCCACCCGTGAGTCACTGGAGCGGGGACTGGGGGACAGAGGGGACTTTCTGCGTGGTCGCCTTCAGGCAGAGGCCCTTCAGAAGGTGTCATCCATGTCAACGGGTGCCGCCTGTCCCGAGCCTTGTAGGAGGGCAGAGGCTGGGCTGGGAGCTGCCGTCTCCAGGGAAGTGTTATGGGTGGCCTTGTCCTCCAAGCAAACACCGTCCCCAGGGCTCTGTGGCCGTGATGTCAGGCAGGGAAGGTGCTGGGTGTGGCACGTGGCTCTGCCATCTGTCTGTGGCCACTGCAGACTCAGCACTGTCCCTCCCTCCACAGAGAACCGAACCGGGAGCCTGGGCACTGCAGATAGGGGTGTGAGGGCCCCGTTCCGCGCCGTCCAGCAGGGAGCCCGGGGTTTTTCTGAGCTGCCGCGTTTAGCGAGACTCCCTCCACATGTGAGGTATGCGTGAGACAGTATGTGCACACGGACACACATGCGTGTGAGAAAGCACGTGTGGTGGGAGTGGGGTGCCCTGTGTGGGCATGCGGAGGCCCGAGCACAGCAGCGCTGCCCCGTCTTGTCTCCCCACCTCCGGGGTTTAAGGAAATTGCCTAAGCACACGGCCTGTGTCAACTCATCCCCGGCGCCAACGTGCGCCCGCGGGCAGGGCGTCTGAGGTGACCAGATTTTTCCGGTGCGAGGAAATCACCTCCGTCCCACGACTTCGTCTGGGGCCTCATCCTGGATGGGTTTGGTGAGAAGGCCTCAGCTTGGTAGTCACCCAAGTGCTGGAAGGCACCCAAGCCTGTGGGTCCCTCTGGGTGCCTTGGGGGCCCGTGGTGGTGAAGGACGCAGTGGCAGCTGTGCAGGGCCTGCAGGCAGGGGAACCACACGTCCCCTACTCTGACTGTGGGGGAGGGCAAAGGATGGCGGGGCCGGGGTCCCAGAGCTGCCCCCCGGCTGGGAACGGGCCCATCAGAAACACTCAGGGATGAACCCCAGGCTGGCGCGGCTGCCGGTGACGCGGGAAGGAAGCCTGTCTGCACAGTGGCCCTGCGGGTGGGTGGCCGGGACAACCCGGCCACGACGCAGGAGTGAGCCACTCTCTCCACCGCGCCGCCAGCATCTGGGGTTGCCCGCCTTGGCCTTTCTGAGAACCGTGTGTTCATATCTCGTCATGTTGCGCTTGGCGTGGCCCCCACGGCTGACGATGCTGAACATCTCACCGCGGGGGCTGTGCCGCCTTTAGCGTCATGTCTTCGCGCGTTTTCTGATTAGGGTGTTGCTCGTTTTCTTTTACCGCTGAGTTTTCAGAGCTGTTCGCATTCTCTGGATGTGACTCTGTTGTCAGATACATGGTTGGCGTATGTTCTCTCCCCTCAGTGGCGTGACTGCTCATCTTCTTCACAGAGCAAAAGCCTCTCGTTTTGATGATATCCAATTGATCACATCTTCCTTTCTTTGACTCCGGTGTCAAATCTAAGAGCTCTTCACCCTGGGCCCCAGAGAGTTTATCTTACTTTTCCTAAATGTTGTGGGACTTTACGTGTAAGTCCACGATCCGATTCCAGCCGGCTTTTGTATGAGGTCTGAGCTGGGGCGGGAGGTCATTCCCTGGCTTCGGCTGGTTTGCCGTGTCCAGCGGCTCTGCACCTTTTGCTCGAAGACTGTGTCTTTCCATGCAGTTGCTTTTGTATCTTTGTCAATAATCACTTGTGTGCTTTTTAAATTACAAATCGAACTCCTCTAATGGTTTCAGGATCCACCGGGCTGTGTAGCGCGTCTTCCTTGAGTTTTGGTAGCTTGTGGGTTGAGAAGTTGGCCCAGTTTTTCCTAAGTTGCCCAACTGGTGCGCGTAGGGCTCCCCCATCACCTGTGACGTCTGCGGGGTTGATGGCGATCGCTCAGGGGGCCATTCCCGATGTTTCATCCCCGCTATCGATGATTTGTCCTTTCTCTTTTTATCTTAATTGATCTTGTTAAAGGTTTATCAATTTTACTGATTGTTTTTTCAGAGAACCAACTTTTTGTCTCATTGATTTTTCTCAATTGATTTCTGGTTTGCAGTTTCACTGATTCCTGCTCATTGGTCTTTCCCGTCTCCCGGCGGCTTTGGGTCGCTTCACTCTCCCGTTTCTAGTTTGAGTAGAAACTTAGAGTGTCGCTGGGAGGGTTTCCGTCTTTTCCAATGTGAGTGTTTGTGACCTTCTCTTTTGGCTCTACCCCACCTGCGTTGGTGCGCATGTCTGCATTTTTCTTTGTTCTGCGCATTTATTTTATTTCCTTGAGGTGCCCTCTTTGACACAGGGACTGCTTAGAAGTGTCTTGTTTAATTTCTAGGTTCTTAAAGATTTTCCTGCTGTCTTTCTGTAATGATTTCTAATTAGATTCCATTATGGTCCGAGGAAAATATCACAGACGATTTAAACCTTTAAAGCTTGCCGAGGGCCGCTGCAGGGCCTGGGACGCGATCTACCTTGGCGCGTGTTCCATGGCTGCTTGAGAAGAATGCGTCTCCCGCTTGCCCTCGCAGGGTTTTCTCTGTGCGCCGGTTCGGGACTGGTTGGCTGCGTCCTTTGTTTTCCTGCATCCTCGCTGGTTTCTGTCCGGTGGGCCCATCAGTCACTGAAAGTGGTGCACTGAAGGGCCCAGCAGTTTCTCCACTAAGCTGACCGGCTTTGCCGCATTATTTTAAGACTCTGCGTTTGGTGAATGCACTTGGAGGGCTGTTACGTATTCGACGGATCCTTTATCGTCGTGTGTCGTTTCCCTGTAGTAAGTTTTTAAAGCTATAGTGCTTCGCCCGATCTTGACGGGCCTACTCCTGCGTTTCCATCATTAACGTTTGCACGGCGTTTCTTTTTCGATCATTTTACTTTCAACTTTCCCATGTTGTTATATTTGATGTGTGTTTCTTAAAGACAGGGCATTTTGGATTGTGATTTAAAAAAAAAAATCACCTGTCATTCTTTGTTTTTTCATTGCTTCATTTAGACCACTTACGTTTAAGGTCGTTATTGGTGTGCGAGGGATTAATCCTGTCATTTCACTTTATTTTTTTATTTCCTCCGTTTATTCTCCTGCTGCTCCTTTTCTCTTACCTTCCCGTGGGCTACGTGGGCATCTTTAGAATCCCACCTTGACTTCGGTGTCCTGTCACCTGAGTATTGTCTCAGAGGTCACTCGCGGTGCTACATCACACGTCCGACCATAGCTCCCGGTCCGTTGGGGTCAAGGTCACTGCTAGAGTGAGACTCAGTGACCGCGCTTCCACCGAGACCCCTCTACCCTCCTGCTTTCTGAGGTAATCGCTCTCAGTCCTTTCCCTAACTCCACCGAGCGCCACATCCAGTGATGTTATCACTTTTGCTTTAACTATCGAGGGTGTTTAAGAAACTCTTGAGAAAATGGGCTTTCTGTTAGATTGGCCCTATTTCCATCAGTTTCAGAGCTCTCTCCTCTTTGAAGTTCCAAGCCTTCTTCCACTCTCATTTCCTTTGTGTTAAGAACTTCTTGTAGCCATTCGACAAGGGCTGCTAGCCACAGGGGACCCTGGTCTGCTTCATGTGAGCGTGTCTTTATTCCCCTTTCGTTCCTGAAGGATGTTTTCATCTGACGTAGCCATGACGGTGACAGGACTCGAGAGACGGGCACTGCTTCCCTCTGGCCCCCAATGTCAAATGAGAAACCCACCACCGTCCACGCGATTTTCACCGCAGGTGATGGCCCTTCCCCCGGCACCGCAGGGCGGGGACCTGAGTGGACAGCTGCATCGGCACACGGGGCGGAGTGGGCGGGGGCGGGTCAAGGTCGCCTTGCTGGGCTGCAGGGAGGCCAGTGTTGCCCTCTCCTGGGTCCTTTGGCAGGGGAAGCACACCGCTGTGCGCCAGTTGTCATTTCAGGTGGGAGGTGTGTCATCCTCCAGTCCCAAGTCTCCGTGGCAGCCTCCCTCCTACCCCTGGCTTTTCCGTCCTCCTGGGCCTCTTGCTGTGCACGGCACATCCCGGTGGCTTTAGTTGACAGAGACAGGCCCTGGCGGGGACAGAGCCTCTCTGCTCCTTAGACTTTGATAGCTACGAAATTCAACGTCCATCCTGGCTTCCAACACTAATAATCATTTAAAAAGGAACGCCTGGGCAATGCTTTAGTAGATCAGAACGTTTGTTTCAAACGAAGAGCCAGAATCATTTCTGGTGCTAAAAGAGTGCCAATACTGCCCTTAATGGTGAGCGGGAGCAGGGACGTCCGAAAGTGCCACGTCACGCAACATTTTCTAGAAGGGCCGTCAGTGCTCAGGGAACGGAGCTCAGACAGAAGAAAGGAAGCAAAGTCTGGTACCTTACCTGTGATTTGCAAACAAAGAAGAAAATGTCATTGAACGTGGTTAGAAAGTTTAAAAACACCGGTCACGAAATTAATACGCCTAACTCTTATACAAATACTATCATAACCAGTTAAAAATATGGAGTAAGAAAAGACAAACAATAAAATACCTAGGAAATTTGAAAGACTGTATTAAGAAAATATTCACGTGACGCTGAGGTACAGAAGACTTGAATACATGGTGCGATAAATCTTAATTTTAGGCAAGAACTCGATTTTGCAAAGAATCGCTGCCTTCACAAGTTTCAGAAACCCCCGTGTGACCCTAGCAACATGACAGCAGGGGCCTGAGAGCTGAGTCTGGGGTCGGCGTGGAAAGGAGGCTCCGAAGGACAGCGTAGACGGCGCCGGCCGTCGGGGGCAGAGCAGCGCAGGGCCGGCTGTCCCGGGCCGGAAGCCGCTGTCTCCTCGGGGGAGTGGGGGGGACTGGGCGGGCCACCTCCCAAGGAAGCGATGGCCCGGACAAAGCGGGAGAGACAGCGGGCCTCAGAGACACTGACACCGGGCATGGCAGGAGCGCAGCCCCCAGGGGTGGGAGGTGAACGGGGTGAGCCCTGGGCCTGCCCGCGGCCATCAGGAGAGCGCGTCCAGTCTGAGAGCCCGCAGGGGAGACAGCTGCACAGAGAACGTTCTGGAGAATATGCAGTGCCCCACCTTTGAGTTATGAACTTAGTACCCACTGAAGTGTGTGCGTGGGGAACCCCCCTGAGAAACACCCAAAAGAATCGGGGGAAATGATGCCCTGGTGCACGCAGAGGGTGGGGGTGGGGGTGGGCCCACTCCTACCGGCTGGGCGGGAACCGTTCTCCTCGTGGGCAGCCAGTCCCAGAGGGGCCTGGCGGGTCTGCGTAGACCGCAGCCCTGAGTGTGGGCACGAGGCGCTGTGAGCACGTGCGTGTGGAGTGTGTGTGTGTGTGTGTGTGTGTTGGCAGGTCGCAGCGGCACAACAGACCAACACATTTTGTCAGAGCCACTTTGCCCCCTGACAGCTCAGGGAGATGAGTCGTCCGGGTTTGACTGGATCTTGTAGGAGAAAGAAGCCCGCACGTCAGGGGACCCCTGGCGCGTGCAGCGCTGGGAAAGGGATGGGGGGAGCCGGTCCCCAGGGACTCGGACGCCCGTGCTCCCTGCGGCGCACCGCGTCCTGCACCACTGGCTGGCGTGGTCACCCAGGCACACTCCCCTCCTGATATGCGGGCTCCTGTGTCCGTCCAAACAAGTCCAGGAAGTGCCCGCAGCCAGAGTGACTTCCTGCGCAGGTGGGCGAGGGCCAAGGGCACGCAGCCAGCAGCCGGGGTGACACTGCGCCGCGCCGCCGGGCACGGGTGGGCATCCCTGCCGGACACGGGCCCACGCAGGGCACGTGCAGAATGTCCACAGCCAGCAAGGCTAAGAAATCGGCTAAGAGATGATGGAGGGGACGAACAAGGAGAAAACATGGGTTGGCGGGGAAAAGAGACAAGCGCACCTGGTCACTCGAGGAGAGAAAGGCACCAACGAGCAGAGCGAGGTGGGGCAGGGGGTCGGGGGCAGGCTTACGTGGGACGGTGTCAGGCTGCAGGCGGGAGGGCCCAGCCCGGCTGCCTGTCCTCCGAAGGCCCCAAGTCATTCTGCAATCCAGCTCCGCGATGCATTTGTTATCCAGATGATTTTTTTGTTTACCAAAAAGTAACGCAGACAAGTATTTCACTCTGCAGATCCGATCCTGGCTGGGGCCTGGGCTGTTTTACTCTGCTGGTGTTGAACCAGGAGATGAGCAAGCTTCCTTTTCTAATTGACTCTCCACCAGGGAGTCATTAACCTTGAAACTGCTTACTGCAGGGGACCGTCGTGTCCCTGAGGTGGTGGCATTTGAAGGATGGGCATACGCGAGATTAAAACTCATCCTGGGCCTGCCCTCATCCCCTCTGCACATGGGCAGGCCTGGCGTTGTGGAGCCGGGTCTGGTGTAATGAACTCCTCTGGGCCTGACCCCGGCTGGGTGGGTAATTGCTCCCGGCACGTTCGGGAGCTGTTGTGCAGCCCGTGACACCATCAGCGTAAGGACAGTCAGCGTTTCCGGGGCAGTGTTCTGTTCCTGCAGCTGAAATTGCATCCTGCTCCCACCCCAGTTGGCCTCATTGCTTTAGCCTGTTCCTCAAAAACTGTGTGGCTTCCTCTGTCTTGCGGAACAGAGCCTGCCGTCCTCCATGCAGGGCTCAAGGTCCCGGAGGCCGCACTGCAGCCTGAAGGTGACATGTGTGCACTTTCCCTTGGCCTAGAGCACACTTCCTGTCCATTTTCCACTTAATACTGCATCTCAGGGCAGAATTCAAATGCCCCCTCCTGCAGGAAGTCCTCCAGGATTTCTACAGTGTGGTTCACACAAGAGAGGAGGGACAGAAAGGGATGCTCTGACCCTGTATTCCTGGAGGTCCAGAGGGGAACATTAGGGTGACAGAAGGGGCAGGTCTGAAAAAGGCTCCGCTGAGTTCCACGTCAAAGTTCTGTGGATGGGGTCTGGATGCCCATCTCCAAGCGTCCCTCCCTTTAAGGGGCCTTTGCAAGGGAAGGGGTCCACCCAGCTCCTGCCCCTCTGGCTTGTGGCTGGTTCTCAGACAAGGCCCCCTGCCAGCGTCACACCAGAACTTGTCCCTGGAAGGCACCCATGCTCCACCATCAAGTCGGAATCAGTTGGATGAACAGTTTGCAAGACTGACAAATGCAGGTAAAGCCGGGTATCTGCTTGCCGGGCGCTGTACGGGGTGGGGGCTTACATTCAGCCGTTCGCGTGAGTGGAAATGACAGCAGTGCCATCAGGGGCCTTTCGGGGCAGCCGACACTGACCAGTTTGTCCTCCTCCAGTTCTCAGGGCAGGCGCCCCCTATCAGCTGCTCTCGGGGCCTTGGGGGCGCGGGGAAGACGCGGAGGGCGTGGCAGAAAGGGTCACAGCGTGGACAGAGCAGTGTCCAACCCAGAGCGAAGTCCCAGGCAGAGGCTGCTGTTCGTTGGCCCCCGGAAGCCCCGCGTCCCGTCTGCGGGTGCGGGGCGCCCTGCCCAGCTGCTGCACGCTTTGCTTCTGGTGGTTCCCCCCCTGGGAACTTTTCAGAGGCCGTGCTGGGCTCCGGGAGGCGCCTGTCTGGGAGCCTGCGCGGCACTCTGACCGCCTGGCAGGGGGTGGACCCAACGCCCTGACCTTGAGGACACAGTCAGGTCCAGTCAGGCCCCAGAGCTCCCGGCGAGATCGGGTGAACCCCTCGCACACGGCTCCGTCGCTCCCTGCGCCCCCCACCGGTACCCCGCGCACAGGTGCCGGGCCGCGAGCCTCCCTCTCAGAACACAGCTGAGGCTCCTGGATGTGGGGCCAGGCCCGGGCCGGCTCTCAGGAGGTTCCAGAAGGGGGCGCAGCGCCGGGGCCGAGGGCCAGGGAGGAGGGCAGGCTCTTGGCAGGGGGCGCCCAGCAGCTGGGGGCACCCTGCGACTGCATACCCACGGCTGCCCTTCCCTGCCACGCCGCGACCTCGTCCCCGGACAGACGGACAGACAGACGTCACCGGCCTACCTCCTCGGCTGCATCCTTTCTTGCCCCGACCCATGGGGTCGCCACAAGGGCAGTTACAACGCGACATTTCAGGCGACAGCACTAAGGGGAATGTTTCACAGCGAGACTCGGGAAGTGCGAAGGGGCCTGCGATTTGGGCGGAGGGAAGCCGTGTTCCTTCAGAGCGGTCAGGGCTGACGTCACTTCCGTTCCATCCAGGGAGGGCGTGGAGAGTTCTGGAAACAAACAGTGCAGCTCGGGAAATTCGCATGGGGCTGTCCAGCGCGGGCGGCGCCCTCAGGCGCCCGGCTCGGGGCCGCGTGGAGGGGCAGGGGCGGAGCTGATGGAGGCAGCCCCGTGGCTGGAGGACACGGACTCCAGGCCCAGACAGGCGGCGGCTCCGCGGGGCTCGCAGGGCGCAGTGGGAGCGGGGGCCAGGCCTCCTCGGCTCGCAGGCCGGGCCGCGGGCCTGTGCCAGATGGGGCACCTTCCCTGGAGGGTGGGGGTGGGGCGCTGGGCATGGCGTCCTCGTCCTCGTGAGGGCTGGGGGCCCCCTGCCTATTAATTAGGCCAGCAGGGCGAGGACTGGCACCGCCGCGCCCCGGTGCCCACGGGCGGCACGTTGTGACCTGCCGGCCCGGGCAGCAAGCGTTCCAGGGCGCTCTGAGTGGCTCGGCCAGCACCGCAGGCAGATCGGCGAGCCCCTGTTAAACGTTCCCGCCCCCACTCCGCGCGGAGAAAATGCCTCCGCGGGCTGAAGTGCCTCCTCGCGACAAGCCCTTCCCGCCCGAACCGCAGCAGCTTTTCCGAGACCGAGGCGCGGGCCGCCGTGCGGCGCACTGGCGAGCCGCGTGCGCTTTAACGTCCTCAGTTTCTGCTCCCCCGCCCCCCGTCTCGTTATACCGTGTAATCATTTTGATTATAGCTCTGGCACCAACTTTCGGAGAAGCTTGTCTCTCACATTTACAGGCAATTCAGTGACTTCCACGGCTTAAAAAATGTAATTGCCGCCTCTGGCTGCCGGGGCTCCTCCAGCGAGTCTCCTGGGCATTTAATTTCCAGGAAGCGGGGCGCGGGAGCCCTGGGACCCGAGAGGACAGAGCCGTGTTCTTCTGCCACCCCCTGGCCTCGCCCCCCGGGCCCGCTGGCACCAGTGGCCAGGGAGGAGGGACCCGGCCGGCCACAAGGGCAGGGAATCGAGAGCGGAGACCATCGTGTCCTTGGTCGCCCTTGACCCTGGCCGCAGCTCCCCCCCCTCGCCACCCCCCCTTGGAGTTCCCCTGAGGAGCCTCGGGCGCTTAACGCGGAAGAGTGACTGTGCCCAGAGTCGCGCTCCCCGGCGGCCCGGAGACGGCAGAGGGCAAGTGTGGCCACCGCCCCGCAGCCCCGGGGAGCCATTCCCGTGTTGCAGGCGATGCCCTAACTCGGGCCGTTCTCTCCCCGCCCCCGCGGTGGGGGTGGCGTCCTGTGCTCATGACACAGGTCGGAAAACAGAGCCTCGGACTGCGGCCTGAGCAAGGCGGCTCTGCCAGAGAGGCCAGGCCACGCGCGTCCCTGCGTCCAGAGCCCAAGCCCATGTGGGCAGAGCCTCCCTGGTTGGGACCAAGGCCGGGTGGGTCGCCGGCCGATGGGCGCGCCGCCTCTCTGCCATGTGTGGCGAAGGCGTCGCCGCTGCAGGAGAAAGCGTGTGTCCCGTCACAGGCCCTGTGGGCCCGATGTCCCAGCCTGGCTTCGGGCCTCACCAGGCCTCCGCGAGGCTCGGGCCAGGGCTGCAGGGGGGCAGAGGCTGCTGGGGCCGGCTTGGTCCAGGTCGGGCTGGCCGGAACTGCCCGACAGGCAAGCGGGCCCTCATTGCTCGGCCAGTGCGTTCTGCTTCCCGGGACTCCCTCACAGGGTCCGGCCAGTTGCCCTCAGCAACTGCCCCTTCCCCGCATAGCTCCCCACCCCCCGCCATGTCCCCACCCCCACACCCCAGACAAGCTCCATGCAGAGCCCTCCCCGCGCTCTGCTTCTGGGCCGCCCAGGCAAGGCCGGCCCTCCCATGCACCCCCGGGCTCGCCCCCGCCCCCAGTGCCGGCGCGTCGGGGCCGCGTGGAGTCAGACCCCTGTGTCTGACTGGACGGGGTCGCTCCCAGCCCTGAGCGACGTGCATGAGAGCCCTGGAGCCAGAACTGGTAGGTCTGGGTGACACCGGGTGCTCCTGCCATCTTCAGTCCCCCGTGTCCTGGCGACACCCCAAGACACGGACTGTGAGCTAAGGGCCCCCCAAGCTGCCAGATGTGCCAACGAAGCCCTCGTTCGGGTGGGGCCGCAAACCACTGAAACTCCCATGAAGACGCTTTGACAGGGGCCTTCCCTGGAGACCAGTCCAAGAAAGCCAAGAGGAAACAACATGTGGAAACTGGGAGAGAGAGGGCTGGGCCCCTGCTGCGTCAGGAGTGTCTTTTGCAACCTGATATACGCTCAGCTCTGCGAAATGTATCATTGCTGAGTTAATGGGAGAATTACAATTCTCCCAGTCTCCATAACAGGTCTCATTAAATCTAAGCAAACATTCGGTACGTACGAGCTCTGCATGACAAATCTAATTAAGACTCCATAAAATAAAATAATTCAAGTCTGCATCCAACCATTCCGTTATCTCACGCGGTATACGACTGGCTTTATTAAACAACAGCGACAGGAAGCGGGTTCCGAGTGGAGCTGCCTGCCTGTGTGGGATCTGGCGAGACAACGTGAAGCTCGACGGCTCACGACGACGGCTCGCCTCTCCGGAAGGTTCTCAGCTGCAGTGCACGGCATGCTGGCCAAGTGGACGCTCCACGTGGGTCCGTGAGCCTCAAGACAGAGACTAACCCCGGCTCCATTCTGTTGGTCTGGGAGTCTAGAGGCTGGAGATCGGCTAGGTGGGCCCTGAGTGACAGCACCCTGGGGCCAACGGCAGAGGACACCTGGAGGATCACCTGGGATACCCACCTGGGCTGGGGGACTCAGGTGCATCCCTGTCCCCCGGAGAGCGAGGCCCGCCTCAGGTCGAGGCTCCCTTCCCTTCCACCGAGACAGGCTTCCTGATTGTGTCTTGGCCTGCCCGCCCCCTGCCCCAGCGTCCGGGGACATGTCCCTTTCCTCTCTGCACCCACAGGTCCGGGCACCGTTGCTGGGAATTGATGGGAAATAGTGATGTTTACAAAACAGAGTATTCGAAACCTAAAATTAAATTTATAGACGTCTTCACCAGATCAAGTTCCCCCCACCCCCACTGGCTCCTGCCCAGGTCCGAGCAGAGGGGACCCGCCCGGCCACTTCTCTACCACTTCTCTTGAGCCGCGAGGCTGGAGGCGAGCCTTCAGAGGTGGTCTTCTTCCGGTCTTCCCCGCAGGCCGGCCGAGGCTTGCCAGGAGCCCGGCTCTGCTCCCAGTGCCTGACCCTGCCGCCCCGGGCCCCGACTGACCCGGGCTGTCTCCAGCGGGGCGGGTGGGGGGAACGAGGGAGGGGCTCCAGCGATCCAAGTGTGGGTGGTTACATCACCCTCCACGAGAAGAAATTCCGGGGATGTTACTTTACTGTAAGTAAGCGCAGCCGGAAATGCCATTGCCTTTCCAGGTTTAGCTCACAGCAACGGGAAGCAGAACGGGTTTCGGTACCTTCAAACCATTTGCCCTGAGCTGAAGCGTTTGTGTCTGCCTGCACCCCTCCCCCACCCGAGGAAGACGGGGCAGCTGCCAATCCCCACGGCTCTTTGCAAATGAGAGTTTGCATCGGCGGGAAGCGATTCTCCCTTAAAAAGCAGAACGAAGTCCTTGATGGAGGAGAAACAGGCAATGAGGGGCCAAGGTGACACTGTTCTGACAGTGACCAGCCAGCAACCGCCGTGCGTGCACGGGAGCAAGCGCCTCCATCCATCCGGTTCTCACGCTACAAGGTCCACACTCCTGTCCACGGGCAAAGCCAGGCCCACGGAGAACTTGGGGACGGTCCTGTCGCTAGATGAACTTCGGGGCACACCCCAAAAGGCTGTGTCCTGGGTGGGGCGGGTGGTCGTTCTTGCCATGGGACAGCCTGAGGTCCAGCTCTTCAGGTCACTCAGTGAACCTGCAATGTCAGCCTTTAACTAAACACATTTTAAAATACAAAATTAACCGTAGAGGAGTTTGTTTAAAACAATTACACAAGTGAGGGCTTCGGGGTGTTAATCAGGCACAACCCGCAGGGCGGGCCCGTTCTGAGAGCTGCTGTTGAGACTAGCAGGCTGCCTGACGGGCAGTGCCCTGAGCTGCGGCCCGCGGTGTCCGCCTCAGCTCATTTAAATGAGAAAGGGGCTTGGCTGGTGTGGCTCAGTGGCTTGAGCGCGGGCCTGCAAACCAAGGGGTCGCTGGTTCGATCCCCAGTCAGGGCACCTGCCTGGGTTGCGGGCCAGGTCCCCAGTAGGGGGCGCGCGAGAGGCACCCACACGTTGATGTTTCTCTCCCTCTCTTTCTCCCTCCCTTCTCTTCTCTAAAAATAAATAAAATCTTTTAAAAATACAGACCAGGCTTTTAGGTTCCCCGCCACTGCGTGTGGCCAAGAGGAAGCAATGGCACAGTGCAGATTCGGGAGCGAGCCCCGCTGTGGGGTCTCCGAGGAAAATTCCGACCCAGCCGCAGACACTGCGCCCAGAGAAACCAAAGGAGAGCTGAGGGACCTCTTACGCCCACAGGTCCTGGAGGGGGGCCACGTGGGAGGGACGCGGGCAGGGGGCCCCCGGCAGGGGGGCGCCGAGGAAGGACCAGGCGAGAGCCTTTACTGGGATCAGGAGGAGACACAGCAGATATGAGGGATTCCCTGGCATTCGGGTGTCACTAGGTCACAGTTGGGGGTGTGGCGAGAAGGGGACTTGTGGGGGGACAGCCTCACCGCACTGGTGCGCCTGGTCCCCTGGGCGGGGTGCGCACAGACGGCGGAGTGTTGAGGCAGCAGGAAAATAGGAAGTTTTAAAAATATGCAATACAAAAAGGAAATCTTTTTTAAATGTTTAAGTAAAATAAGTGCTCTATAAAAATAGTATCACATCTGCTCACCCGAACTGTCGGAGTTCTTTCTGCTTTGGTTGTGGGTGGCTTTTCTCAGCCAAGTCCCCAGTGCTGGCACTGCTGGGGACCAGACCCCAAAAGGCGCGGGGCCGAGCTCTGCGGGGTCCCGCTGGCCTTGGCTCTGGGCCGGCAGGCTCGGCAGGGTCCCGGCCGGCCTTCCAGGGGTACCTGCCGCCCGAGCAGCCGAGGGCAGCCTCTCCTGTCCCGTCCGTGTCCCTGCTGGTGGTGGATGACTTCGGTCTGTCCACGTGACGCTTCCCTCGGGCGTCCCGAGGCGAAGATGGAGCGTGACTCAGACCCTCCGCGGAGCTGTTTTAACAACTGCTCTGCTATTTGTTAAATGTGCTAAAATGTTCATGAGAGGAAAAGGGTAACTTGGAAGAAGCTGCGTTTGAGAGAAAAACAAGAGAAACGTGCGCGAGCTCCGATAGGCTTGGTCTGGGACGGAGGAGAAGGGCTGGCGTGAGGGTGAGAGTCAACGGAGGAGAGGGGACCCCCCCAGGAGCGCCCAGGCCGCTGGGGCAGCCCCGGCTTCTGGGAAAAAGACCGGAAGAGGGCTCTTCCCACGCCGTTCCTCTCTTCTGACCCGAGGGGGCCCAGCACACCCTCGGAGCTCGGCTGCAGGGCCGCGGGGGCTTCTCCACTGGGATGACCGCGGCGGGCTGTCTTGTGCACTGGGGCACAGTGCTGGCGTCTCCCAGGCAACTCATACCCTAGAGGGTTCCTGATGTTTCAAACGAACTTTCTGGATCAGTAGGAGGCTGTCTCCCTGCAGTCTTTCCTACTTACGAAGTGCACGGGTTTCATACATCGGTTGCTGTCTAACCCTCGATATCATGCTGTGATGTGTCACAGATGCCCACTGGGTGCACGAGCAGATGAGGGGGCTCAGTGCCGGGCCAGCACCCCTGGCCCACGCGGCCGAGAGCCACGTACCCTGCTCTGTCGCCGGCACTGAGGGAAAGACATGACTCACGCTGTGGCATAGTTTCCTTAAATCTTGCTTCAAGTCACTTTTTTGGTTAACAGCATGTGAAAAGTGGTTACTTATGCTTTGTTCGATAAAAGAATTTGCTGTTAAACCTCCAAATTATTGTTGCCTGTCTGTGGCTGGTCCACCGCCGTGCCCCCCGCTCCCGTCGCGGTCTTGGACACAGCGGGGTCTCGTTAAAGGTCGGATGGGCTAATTAGTTAATGGGCCAATCAATCAGTAAGATATGTGACCAGTCTGGTCCCTTCTGCAAAGTGGACCGGCGCCTGAACGCCTGACCTGTCCCAAGCACAAGGGGCTTTGCGTGGTGACATGCAGGTGTCGCCGTGGAGCTCAGTGCCTTCTGCATGTGGCAAGGTTCTTCCTGCCCTCTCCGCTGTCCCCGCCACCAACCAGAAACAGGCAACAAGCCCACCCCTGCGCGTGGCCCCCAGTGGCCACAGCACACAGACACCACTCTCCGTCCTTGGGGCTCAGGTCCATGGGAAACGGGGGGCTTTTGCCTACGTGGAGGCCGAGGTAGGTGGATCCATGTGGGCTGCAATTGTCCCAGATGCAGAGGCCACACGACTCACAGCCCAAGGCCCCACCATGCGGGAGGCAGCAGCGGTGGGCTCATCCCCGACACCGAGGTCCCGCTTCCGCCCGGAGCTCTCTCCGCTCCCACGGCGCGCATCGTCCACTGAGCACTGACCAGAGCCCAGCTACGTACCAGCACAGTGCCGGACCCTGAGGCACCACAGCCATCTCTGGAGACCGACTTCTTCTTCCTGTCGCTCACGTCCCTGTTCGACTTACACGAGCCCCAGCTGTGGGACCGCAGCATTGATTGCGAATGGACAGTTCAGCGTTCTCTGCCCCCGCCAGGTCCCGAGGGCAACTAACGGGTGCCTGAGAGCCTGGATGCCCATGGCGGCCAGTCCCAGTGGGGTGGACCGGGTGCCCGCGGTCGCAGATCCCTGGCCTGTGGTCACACGTTAGCCTGGGCTCCTGGCTCTGGGAGATGACCCCTCAAGTCCCAGGATGCGGCGTGGGACTCACTGGGAGCTGGTCCCACCTCGGGTGCGTCTTGCCAGTGCTCTGCCGCCAGGCTCTGCGGCGGGTCCCCAACCTCCCCAGAGTTTCTGTATGCAAACATCCATTCCTTCCTCACTGGTTTCGTCTTCTGGGGGTGGAGCTTCATCTCAGGTTCAAGGCCACTTTACCCCTGCCCTAGTGCCTTATCAACGTTCCCCATGGTCCCTCGGGGCTCCCCACCACCTGGCCTCTCGGCTTCACACTGAGCAGTGTTTGATGATGTAAATGAGGACGCAGCCCAACGCACAGCTGTGGGTGCCGGAGACTTTTCCTGGCTTCCTGGCTAAGTGACAGGTGTAGAGCTTGCGTAGCAGAATCCTGAGGTCAATTTCAGAGATTAGGTAAGGAAATTCTTGAAAACGCTTATTCGGTGGAAGTCATCCCTGTCTCTCTGCTACCCTCCGCTGTCACGTTCACAATCAGCTGGTGGTGTTTTTATTTAACACTGAGTAGTTATTACAGAGACCCATTCGCTGCCAGGAGGGACCCCTGAGAACGACACCCCGTGCTGAACCTGGGGCGAGAAAGAGGCAGAGAGGAAGGGAGAACCCACCCTCCACCCCCACGCCCCACCCCGACTGCCAGCGCCACGCCCACCTGCCCGCCCAGCCCCTGGCCCCGCGCGCCCCTCCTCTCTGGGGCAGCCTGTCACCTGTGACCCCGACGCCAGCTCCCTTTCCAACCCGCGAAGGCCCTGCCAGTCTCACGCGCACACTGTCTGACCAGCTTGGGCCGCCCAGGGTTTGTCGGTTGGACAGCTCCGGCGTTTCCAATGCCCTTGAAGCAAGAAAGGCTGGTCAGGTTGGGGAAGGAGCGGGCTGGCTGGGCGGAGCCTCTGACCGGCCGCAGTCTGTCCCCGCGTGGCGACCAGAAGGGCCTCTGTGGGACAGAGTCTGGGCAGCCACGCTCCCCGCACAGCTCTGGGCACTGCCCTTCACACGTGGAGTGACATCTCTGCCCTCCTCCAAGGGTTCCTGGGTCCTGAGGCCTGGCCCTGACCCGAAGCCTCCTTCCCCGCCCGCACCACCGTCCGCCACAGCCGTGCCGCCCCGCCCAGTCCCGCAGACCAGACCGCCAGCGTGCCACCCCCGTGCCATCGACCCGGCAAGCGTGTTCCTGCCCGAGGGCCGCTGCCCCTGCTGCCCCCCAGGCCCTGACCTCTGTGTGGTGCGATCTGGGCTCCACCTTCACCCGCTCAGGGGGACCACGCTGAGCCGCTGTCCCCACTACGGCCCCCGGGACTTGGCGTGCCAGCGGCACAGCCCGCTCCGACCCCCACCCGACAGTGTGCTTCCCGCGGGCTGGCCCCATTTGCCGTTTGTAGTGTCCGGTTCCACTAGGACAGCAGTTTCATCTGCGTCGCTCAGCGCTGCATCGCAGGGCCTGGGGTGGGCGGGGACACGGTGGGCGTCCCCTGGGCACTTCAGGATGGACGGACAGACAGCAGATGCATGGGTGAATGAGTGGGCCTGTTAACGGCTCTGCTTTGGTTCCATCTAAGGAGACCCAGTTACCCGAACACGGAAAACCCCTCATTGGGACATGACGGCCTGGGCTCTGTTCAAGGCTGTGTGCGTGTGAGAGTGAGCGTGAGCATGTGTGTGAGCATGTCTGTGAGTGTGAGTGTAAGTGCATGTGTGAGTGTGCATGTGTGGGAGTGAGTGCCCATGTGACAGTGGCACTGCGGAGCATGTAAGGTGGCTGCCAGTGCAAACAGATGGCAGACCGAACACAGCAGACTGGGAAGACTCAGTACCTGGGGCAGGAGAAGGGCTGGGAGAGGAGGAGGGGGCCGACACCGCCCGCCTGCGGGCTGCCCACCCGTTTGGACTTGACCTCTCAAAGACCCTGAGGTCAT